>JAUZNJ010040338.1:0-10403 GCA_034780135.1 Jordanella pulchra | reverse complement strand
GAGGCCCATTTTTAGGATTAGCATTACTTTTTGTACCCTCTGCTTCTGTCTATACTTTCTACAGAGGCAGTATGCGAAATTAACTTAGAGTGCAAAAGAAAAATAATTCTTGTAAATGAAAATGATAAATTCTATTTTATAAAAACATGCATTATTAAATCAAGTTATTACAAGATATCAAGTGTGTCTTTGTTTTCAAAGGTTATGCCGTTCTTCCTCGTGTGTAAATCTGGCTCTCAGATCAATCCTTTTATTGTTTTTTCAAGTCTAAGTAATATATTCCACATCATTAAAGACATTTTGTTAAATGAATGCAGTTTGTTTATCATGAAATTGTGTTTTTTTGTTTCTGTATGTATAAATAAATCATCATGTGAGCAAAAAAGACAAATAATTGTTTTTGGGGGACCTGTAGTTGCTCTGGGGCCCTGAGCAGTTGCTTAGTTCACTTGTGCTTTCGACTCACCCTGAATCCAACTGGCCTATGGCTTTATGTCTGGGCATGTATTGGCTAACATGTAATAAATCTTAAGAGGATTTTTTCTTAATTACCTTTGCACATTTAACTGTCTTTGGATTTCCTGTTTTGTTGTTTTTCATATTGCATTGTCCATGTTACATTTATGAGGTTCTTCATCTTTGATTAAGCAAAATGTGTCAGTAAATCTCCATTTAGAATAACATCCACTTTTTAGATTCACTTTCGCACACTTTGAGCACTTGGCTAGAAAAATGATTGAAATAGTAAGCCTCGTTAATGAGGGTAAACTCCTCCCACTCCGTTTCCTGTATATTCTAACCGATTCTTTCCCCGGCTGACGGTTAACGAAGGCCCCAAATCTTGTCACGTTTTAACTTAGAGGGAAGAAGATATCTATTTATCTCAGTGTATTTTCTTTTTTCGCTGAATTATTTTGCTTAGAATGATCGAATCTTAATTAAATCGTCCTTACTAAGGCAAATTTCTATATAACATATTAAATATAATACTTACCAATACTAAGTGTCTGAATGGCAGAAGAGATGTCAATGAAAACACATGGACTCGGAGTGTTTTTAGAGCTGAGGAAAAGGCTTCAAAGTGGGCTTCTTGTTGTTGGGTAAAACAAATAACAAATTATTTTCATACTTGAGCATTTTAAGAAGTATTGTCGTTTTTATTTTTCTATTAAGTTACCTTATCTATGATAGCTAGGCTAACTGGCATTAGCAAACCTAGCTTAACAGAAATAAACAAGTGAGGATCTATTGAGTTATTATGATTGCTGATATATAACAAAAAAAAAAGACGCGGTTAATATTAACTTATTAGTGTGGCACCTAGTTGTGATGTTTCAGAACTGCCTCTAAAGGTTGCAGGACTGTGAATGTGGAGGTTTGAAGCATTTACACTGATTTAAGGTTAGGTTTAGAAAATATAATGCCAAAATACCACAAAGCTCTAACATAATAAAGGTGTAAAACACATTTTCAATATGTTCTTTTTTTAGTCCAAGTATTAGAAGTCGTTATATTATTTAAACATTGTTTAGATGCAATTTTAATTTTAAAAAAGCCTGCTTGGACCATATTCTAATTTTAAAAACATTAACTAATAATATAACAATGAAACTCTTCAGCGGTGCTAAGAGAGGATCACAGTTTTTGAATGTTAGATCAGCAGTCAGCAGCATTTATGCGTCTCTTTGTTTTTAAATCTTAATCTACTTTGACAAAGCCCAGATGCATTGATGCTTCTGGGTCAGCTCGGATTTAGCCACTAACCAGTTTTCTTCCATGCACTGTGTTTAGTTCTATCTGTCTTTTCATCAACTCTGGTCAGCTTCACATCCCCATAGCATGATGCTGCCACTGCCATGTTTCACTGTAGCATTACTGTGTGCAGGGTGATGTCCTATGTTAACCTTTAAGCCACTCGTAGCGTCGTGCATGTTAGCCAAAAGGTTCATCTGGGAGGGGGTTTTAAGCACCCTCTCCCAGATGTTTGCTGGGTGGTTGTGTCGTCTGCTTTTCATCTTCAGATGCTGGATGAAACAGTGCTCTGGGAAATCTTGGATCCTTGGATAGTTTTTGTAACCCAGCTGCGTAAACTTTCAAACTTTCTAAAACATGAAACATAATTAGTATTTTAACTGATAAGTTGCCCTTTGCAGCCCATTGGTAGCACAGTCAAGTATTCATCTAAGCTGCCTGACAGATGTATCATATAAACCTTTTAAATCAGTCGACATTAGTTGATTAGTGTTTTTTTTTTATTCCTACTATAAGAACTATGAAGAAAAAATTGGTTCTGGATCGTAGTTCAGTGGAATTATTGTGAACAAACTGGACTTATTATATATTGATATCGATTTATTGTCTATCCCTAATTAAAACGATGTGTTGTTTTCTTCCTGTTCTCAGTTCAGCTTTTCCCTGTTTTGCACTGAAAAAAAAATCTAAGAAAGTTAATTGTTTCTTGATCTAAATGCATCTTCCTTTGATTTGACAAATGATAAGATGATTTAAGTTAAACATAAGGAAAAAATAACAACCAATAAGGTAATTTATCTTATTTGAAGTGCATAATATCTAATTATCTTATTTTAAGGGGAAAATATTCATTACATTGAGAGATAATCTTATAAACTTTCTCAAATTAAAGGTAAATAAACTTTTCATAAGAATTGTTTTCAATGTATCTTTTTTGTCATGAATCCCCCATAAAACAACCATGCTTGTGCTTAAATCCTCTAAGTTAGTGATGTACGTTTGTCATTTCATGCTCTTAGACATACATGAAAGTAAAAGTGAAGCAGAAACCAATGAACCAATGAAATCTTATGAACTTCTCACCTTTTTTTTAGCTAAGCTCTGATGTAATAACATGAGTAGAAAACAAAGATTTTTCCAAAGCTTAGAGATGCATCTTGCTTAAGATGAATCTGTGAAGAACTAGAGATGCTCAAACCAAAAAGTTTGTGGCTGTTTGAAAAAAATGATAATCAGAGTGTCTTTGTACTACACAAAGATCCCAGTAGGTGGTGCCATTGAGGCGTAAAAAGCAAATAAATTGTAGCTCTTTTAAAGCAGGATTACATTTAAATACTAAACAGAATAGCTTTAGTTGATCACTGAAGGTTCATCTACCTGTTGTAAAAAAATCAAACTAAATGTCTTAAAAACCCAAAATAACATTATTTGCTCTTAGGAGCGGAGAGTTGTTATTTAATACTTGAAGGGCACATCATAAAACAGCTGGACACATTAATGAGAGCTGCAGCATCAACATAACTAATGACCAATCTGTTAATATTATCTGCATCTAATCAACGGGGGAGCAGTGTTTATTATTCTATGGAGGAGAAAAGGCAAAGGTCATCAGCAGATGTTAAATAATCAGACATGTCATTCATCTGCATGGGATTTACTCTGTCTGTTTTTTTTGTGTCATAAATAATAAGTACAGGAGTTTTGAACATGCTAAAATAACAGTTCATTCGTTAAGGCCAAGGTCGGATGTATTGCTGACTAATTATAGAAATTCACATTAACTATAATTACAAGTTTTTGCCAAATGATGTTTAATGGTCTGAAAATCAACCAGACCCTTTACCTACAGGGTGAGGCCAATTTAAAGGGAACCCAAAAGAAAATAGGGACTAAAAGGGAGGAAAAAAACTTTACTGTACAGAAATGCCCTGTTAAAATGTGAAGACATTAGGAAGTGAATATGTTTATGATGATGTAAGGGAGACAGTAGAAAAGGGAAATATGAGGCATCAATAAAGAATCTGATTATTATGAAAACTAAAGAGGATGTATAAAAAGCCAATAAATCAATTGAACGAACTGATATCTTAATATTGTTCAACACCAGTAAAAGAAAACCAAATAGAGTAAAAATTAACAGTATAAAATTAAAGCTCGAAGCTTGTGTTAAATTATGAAAGGACTGCAGAGTTTACTTCAGGTTTAATTTCTTCTAATAATGCAGAAACTTCAGCGCTGCTGAAGGCTTATCCCTCCTCTGGTCCAAATGTTGTCCTTCCTTCTGCCCTATAGGACAAATGTGGCCAAAAGTCCTGCAGACGTGCTCCTTTCAGGTGGAGATTCCTCTCTGTGTGTTCAGACTCCGAAAGGAGATCTGTGCTTATCGCTACCAGCAGGCGTCACCTATGAGAGCGGGTCCTGCATCCACACACCTGTGGTCCAATCCAGTGAGGAGGAGCTGCACTTCAGGCTCCGAATCACGATTGAGCGAAGCCAACAAGGTAATTTTCAGGGCGGCGGCTTCAGAGCGACTCATAAGTCACCTGCAGTTTTTAACCAACAGGTCCCATCATTAAAGACCCAGAAGATATTCAGATATGAAGCTGAGTTTAATTGAAGGGATTTATATCAGAAGATTCTGCCTGGCATTCCTAAACTCCATCTTTTAGTGTTTTGTGACATTTCTGCAGCTCTGACAAGGCAGGAGAAGGTTACAGCGATGGACCACCAGCGACGATCCGATCATAGTCGGATTGATTCCCCCACCTTGAAAATGAGACACTGCCACCCGCCCACTGTCTCATTGATTTTCTGCTCAGTAGTGAAATGTTAGCCACACCACAACAAATCTGACTCGTTGGCTTGTTTGTTCGCTCCACAGAGGATCCTGCCAGCATGATGGAGACTCTTCGAACGACAGAGACGTACAGCTTCCACTGCCAGGGCTGCACGACCAGGCTGCTGGAGGACAGGTTAGGGTGCAGACAGGACGGTGGAGATCATGTGGGTTTTATTCACAACCTCCTCAGCAGGAAAAAACAGACTCCTTATTGATGGCTTGACCCGCGTGTGGAAGTGAAAGTCTGATGGATGGAGCGCTCCTCTGGGAAGTGTGGAGTCAGTGTATGCGATGTAGAAGGCTGCTGCTCTGCCAATTAAAAACAATTTGGTCTTTTTAGAGTTTTACATGAACTGTAGTTTCTGCAGAATCTCAGTGAGGTTAATGTCTGACATTTTTAAGATGCTAAATTCTAAAAATATACATCTTCAAACTGTGAGAAGCTATACAGCTGCTTGTAGGGACTTGATTTATTATCTGTCCTCCAAAAGAAAGTCTACAGAAGACAAAGTAATTGTAGGGATGATGTTAAGAAATTAGTTTGATACCAGCTCTCAAAATTTATGGGATACTATCTGTTAGGAGCGTGCTGGCAGAAGCACTCTGCTCTAGCATTTCTATCCTGCAGCGCTTTCAACCCCCACACAGATCCAACAAAATTAGATATAAAAGGAATTAATAAAATGTATGAAATTAATTTTTTAATCATTATTAATTCAATTCAGTTTATTTATATAGCTTAAAATCACAACACATGTCATCTCAAGGCTCTTTACAAAGACAATTAATTCAAATCACACAGACAGATTAGTTAAAAGTTTTCTATCTAAGGAAAACCAGCTGATTGCATTGAATCATTAATTCAACAGCAATCCCTCACACCAAGCATGCATGTAGCGACAGTGGAGAGGAAAAACTCCCTTTTAACAGGAAGAAAACCTCAAGCAGAATCAGGCTTAGTGTGAGCGGCCATCTGCTGAGGACGACTGGGGTTCAAGGAGAAAGAAGCAGAGATATAAAAGGTAACTGTTATCCAGCTCCACAGATATATATTAGAAAATATTGCTTTTATTAATATATTAAGATTAAAAACACTGGGGATTTAAAATTGAAATTTGTGGCTTTTTCCCTTTTCTAACTATTTTAACCAACACTGAGTTGTTTTTTAATCTTTTTTTATAAATTCTTGCAACTAGTTAAATGACACCTTTGTCGTGGTCTGAAGGGGTCTGTATTGCTTTCACTGACATTAAGCAACTTTGAGGAGGGTGTCAGGAACACTGCCAGACAGTAAAACTACAAATGTCCAGACTGCTCTACGGCACATGTGACTTCCTGTGCTGTGAAATGATCAAACATAATATATTTGTTATCAGGATTTTAGCAGGCTATGTGCTTGTCACCATGGGAAATGCTGCCTTCCTTCAGGCATAACAATACAACTTTTGTCCTGTGGGGGAGCTAAAATCAACCAAAACTCAAAGTTCTTTAGAGCTGCTTTAAAAAGGAGACCCCACTGTGGCTGAAACTGAAATGACTTTTCACCTTTAAAGGTAATTAAAATAGAACATGAAGCACATCTACAAGTGGACGATGGCAGGAGTGGTCATTAAGCTCAGCCATCAGACTACACACAGAGATCTGAAAGAAGTTAGACTGTTCTGTTCTTATCATCCGTAGTTAATCTAAAAAGGTTTTATTCAGCAATCATTATTATTCTTATGCTAAACAAATATAATTACTGAGTAGGGATAGAAGCAAGAAAAGCAATTTTTTCCATGTTTTCTTTTGAGAAAATCAATTAAATGGAGCTCATTTAGACACATTTTCATACCTCTTTATTTTTCTCACAAGGGTACGGACGATGAACGTACTTGTGAGTTCATGTGGATGTAGAAACATTAGCAGTTAGACATGGTTCATTTACTGTTGTTTCTTTGGTCTCTTACATAATAGGTAAAACGTTTCACAAGCAGTACAATTACTGACTGCCTGCAGGCATTTATCTAGGAGGAGCACACTTTTGTTTAACTGAAAGTTAATTCACATCATACCTCTAAATTGACTCCCTGTCATTAAAAATTGGGGTTCACTACATGAGGATCGGCCTTCAGCCCCCATAAGGGCTGCTGGTCCTCAGAAGGTTAGTATATACCAAAAACGCTCCTAAATAGGTAACATTAACAAGTACTCACATACACACACACACACAAAGTTTCTCACTATCTTTGCAGAGCCGTTCCATTAACTTCCATTCATTTCTACAGCCTAACCATGACCCTTACCCTGAACTTAACCATTACAGGTCTATACCTTACTCTAACCTAAACTTAATTCACACCTTAGTCCTAAACTTGACCCCTGACCCTAAAAAATGTCCCTCGTTGGATCCAGGCATCGGAGCAGTTGGTCCCCACAGTGTCCTGTTTATCCACAAAATGGGCCACAATGTAATAAAAACAAGAACACACACACACACCAACAATTAAAAAGAAAAAGAAAACACTTTTATACTTAAGATTTCCTGCCGGGTTATAACTGTAGCCCAAAAATAACACAAACATTTTAACATTTAAAAGTCAGATTTCCAGATAATCATTCCTTTAACGTTTCTTTAAAGTGATAAAATGGTGCCCGCTCTGAGTTTAAAATTTTTCAAGCTCTTTTTTCCTGTCTACTCTTCCTTTTTATTTAACTGTAGAAACTGTTTATATCAAAGTTTAAATGTTTTGCTAGCTGTTATAGTAAACAAAAATTGATCCTGTGTTCTCATACTTGTCCACAAATCTTCTCTGTTTAAGTAATATGATATGATCAATCCTTTTCTAGCAATCTGCAAAAAAAGTTAATGGAAAAAAAAAAATCTAGTCCAGAAATAAAACGGAAACATTTTTTAATCAAAAAGGATTTTAAGAGCAACTTTGCTGTTTTCTCATTTAATGTTTTTTCAAATATTTTTCTTTTTATTCTGTTTTCATATTTAAATTTTTCAAATTCGTTTTAATGGTCTTTATCGTTAATTTCATTTGCAGAAATTTCTTTCACTGTTTTTTTTTTTTTAAATAACATTCTTTTTAAATTGCTTTTTGGAAAATCATATTCTCTTCACTTTTGGGGCAGGGTATTCCTTTTGGGTGAAGAGGAAAGATGCCTTTCTATTGGTCTGCTGGACGTTAGCAACAATATTGTTATGGGTCTTGAATTGAGGCAAATGTGATCTGGAAAAGTCATTTTGAAAAAAAGGAATGTGTAAAACTAACTAAAATAACTTACAAAAATAAATTTTGAAATGAGAGATCTTGAAAAAATAGAATAAATAAAATAAAACAAAATAGGAAAATAATTTGAAAAAAAAATGAATATGAGAAAACAGCAAAGTTACTCTTTAAACCCTATTCAACTTAAGAAGTGTCATTTCTGGATTGCATTATTGCCAAATTTCCATTTACAAAATATGCTCTTTGCTTTTTACATAATGCAACAAAATTCATCTAAAGAAGTTGCTTGTTCAAAGTCCTTTGGACTTTACTGTATCTGTTGCATAGAAAACTGCTTACTTCTACTCACACGCACCGATCTACTATCTAGCTGTAACTTTCTCCTCACTTCTGTGTGGTGGGAAACCAACTTTAAGCTCATTACCGCCACCTACAGGGCTGGAGTGAGAAAAAAAAAATCAGTGGCTTACCTTATAAAATGTAACATGACCAAAATAAAGATTTTAAATTATTGCCATTATATCGCAATTATATCTGAAATCGAATTACTGAAAACACTTCTTTAGCAGTTAACTCTATATACACTGTATATTGTACATAGCATGATGTCAAAGATCAAAAGCATATTAATAAAGTTATGGTAGTTAATGGAGGCTGTAAGGACGGTGAAAAAGGTATTTTTTAAAATATATTTTTGCTTTTTTGAATTGATCTTTAGAAATGATACAATAATTAATTTAGGTATTTGTTTAACTGCCCTAATTCAAATCATGTCCAAAAAAGGTAAACATCTACTCTAGTGGCTTAGTGTTAACAATTGTAGTGGTGTGACCATGTACGGATGCTTTGGTCCTCTACGCAGCCGTTGCTGTTTCGAATCCCGGTCAGTCGACCTTTGCCGCATGTCTTCCCCTCCCTCTACACCTCTTTCCTGTCTACCTACTTTAAAAAATAATGCTAGAATAAAGGCCACTAGAGCCTAAAAATACCATAAAAAAAGATTACTAAAAAAAATAATAATTGTTCCTCTGTTCCTCCTCTCCACATTGTCTTGCTTCTGATTTTAGTATCGGTTCCTCTACATGGGCTCTTTTTTTTCCACTATTTTCTGCTTGTTCCACCATTTCTGAACCAAACATCACAGCATTGTCTGATTGACCCTGGCCATTACAGCTTCACTCCTCATGTCTGCCTCTTATTCCCACCGCTATATCCTCCTGATCACATCCAGAATAAATACATCTTTTCCCCTTTTCTCCAGAGTGTTTAAGCGAGTCCTTCCTCTGCCTAATGGCAATTGGAACGCCATCGTGGATGACTGGTGCTGCCACCCGGATCCGTTCGCCAACAAGAAGCTGCTGCCCCGAGCAGAAGATTGTCTTCTAGGGGACACCTTCGTCCTTCTGGCCCGTGACGGCAGCTGTGACCAGACCCTGATAGAGGAAGTGAGCTCTGTTGGTGCTGCTGACAGTCAGGATCAAAAGGTGAGGATGTGGCGGACGGGATTTAATTTTTTATGTTAACAAAATGAAAAAAGTTGGATAAGTGCTTGGCTATTACCCTCACAGACTCTCTCCTCACATGGCTCCTACAGTCTACTCCAGCTCCAACTCTAGATGAAGATTGATCTCCTCTTTCTTCCACTAGTCATTCTCTGCATGGCTCACGCTGCGTGACTGCAGCTGAAAGAAACAGAAAGAGCTGGAAGATAGTTTCACTATCAGCTGTGTGTCCTTCCTTCTATCTTTTTCTCGTTTGGTTCTAGATGTAGTTATTTAAAATCAGTCAGTGAATGACGGAGGAGATTTGCAATGATTGTGTGTTTTTTGCTTCCGTGCACAGAAACCGTGTCACCGTTTGGCCCTTATCTCCTGTGCGAGTTGTTCGCTGGTACTGGGAGAGGCTGTTGCACCAGGTCAGCATCACTGCTGATGGTTTTTATTTTTACAAATGAAAAGGCTTAATAGAGGAGGATCAGGGGGTTATTTTCATCCTGCTGTATCTCACAGGGACGTTGAAGCTATAAATCACCCAGGTGGTGGTGGAGCCTGCTGTGGGAGATAGAAAGCCAGACGCTTCACTGAACAGGCAGGTTTTATTATTTATGTATATACATATATACACTTCCTGATGGTGAAAATCTAACAGCTCTTACTGTGGAAATACAAGAACACAAAAGGTCTGATATCTGATGAGTACAGGATTACTGCTCCAAACAGCTTCAGCAGATTCAACAGGCCATACATACACCCCCACTAATGCTCAGATTAATGCCACTTATGAAACTGATAAAAAAATATAATGTGCATGTTGGCGCATCAGATGCAGCATAAATGGTCTCCCATTACTGCTGTGATGCTGCCATTGGGGCTAAAAACTCTTCCTATTACTGTTGGTCAAGTTAGAAATGTGTTTATGTCTTTATTATTTCCATACATCCGTTTACCATCAGTTAAACATTCATCCATCCAATTAACCATCCATCCATCTTCCATTGAAACTTCATTTATCTGGCAACTGTCCTTCCTTCCTTCCTTCCTTCCTTCCTTCCTTCCTTCCTTCCTTCCTTCCTTCCTTCCTTCCGTCCTTCCTTC
>JAUZNJ010040337.1:0-10403 GCA_034780135.1 Jordanella pulchra | reverse complement strand
ACTTATTGGAAACTCAAGACAGCCATGACATTATGTTTTTTACAAGTGTATGTAAACTTTTGACCACAACTGTATCTCTACTGTAGGTGATAAATATATGTTGGAACAAGTACTTCCAGTGACAACATTTACTTGGAAACAAGAATACTAATTTCAGTATAAACATTAACTGTCTTCGTCTGTTGTATGTTGTGTTAAAACAAGTTTGTTCTTTATAAAGAAAAGACAGTTGCAATGGATTGAAAGCCAAATGATGTTCTCAACTTAGAGTACTGTTACTTCATCATTTTATTACTCAACAAAAAAAAAACAACAAAAAAAAAAACAGTATGGTGCACTAAAACTACTCTTACACTAAAAGTTATTGTTTTTTCCCAGAAAGCCACTCTTTTAAATGTTACTATATTCACAACCCACTCTTGTTTATCTAAAAAAATCACCTTAGTTGGATTTTGGATCAACTTTATCATATTTATGAATGTATTTTTGCATCAACTGCTGCATGGAGGAAGCAGCAGGAGTCATGATATAGGGAGCACAAAGTGACAGCATTGGACGTACGGTATCTGACAGCAGTGCACCCACAGTTCTCCTCATATAAACTAGTGGAAGAGTTCATGCAGCTGTAAACCATCCTAGCTCCAGATAAAATCTTGTCACAGATAGCAACTTTGTTCAAGAATTCAGTCTTTTATTAAGTTTCTCTTCAAACTTTAGGTTTTTATGAAATCCTTTTTAACTTTCAGCTCTAATTTTGCTTTGCAGATATTTTGAAATTATATAATACTTGAGGATCCACTTAGTCTATTCTGCAATTGTAGCTGTGCAGTTTGTGCTGTAGCACATATAAACAAAGAAGATACCTGAATGTCTGTTTTTCTTCTGCTTGTTTTTTTTGTTTTGTTGTTGGTTCAATAATCAAGCTGTTGAGAACTAAAATATAGTTTTCAGTAAACATGTTTGACTTCATCAACAACATTTCAAGACAACTGTTTAACAGGTAAAAACTCTAACTCATCCACATTCATTTGAGGTACAAGTGTAGTGGGAAACTCTGGGAAATGAAACCTTCCCAGAATTGAAGGTTTCTTGAAAAGTTTGCAAAAAGACAGATTCTCATGGAAAGAACAAGCACCAAAGGAGTTTTGTTTGGTCACAGTGACAGCTGGTGGTCATGCTGATGATAACCCCTCATTTCCGCCTGTTTAACGAAGACAGATTTTTTGCTCCTGTAAAAAGTAATTAATAACACTGACAGCAAGAGTAGTGGGGAAAGGGTACGTTTCTTACCCTTCAGTTTACACTTAAAACATTGATTAGTTTGTAGTGTACACTGTCATTCTGAGTGGATGTTTAATGTCAATAAAACCTTGCACACATGGGTCAAATGGAGGTTTGGCTGTTGTACCTATGCTGCCTACTGGAGTGAGGTTCGATTTAGAAATAATGCACAGACCGCTAACAAAAGATATGACTGCAAATATCAGGGGAATACGATGATTTAAAAAAAGCTATCAAAAAGAGAATCTGTAACTTCCTGATGAAACTGTTAAAGGACTGCAAAACATATCGTGTCCCAGCAGCTTAATATAGGTGCTCATTCTGAGAGTACTGGACTGTAAAACAGAAGCATGATGGAGTTTTCTATTGATACTGCCCCCTTGTGGCCAAAACATAGAATTGCAACCCTCTTCAGCTTATTTTTATAGCTAGTGCTTGAACTTGACAAGTTTTTTTTGTTTTTTTTTTGGTTTATAATTAAGAAAATCATTTGATAAAATGTTATTTTGCCAAATTATGTTTTATCAAACTGTTTGCATTGTGAATTTATTTAAAAACATTCAATTTGATCACATTCCAAAATCTTTTTTATTTCTCAAAAATAAAATCTATGCGGAACTGTGATATCATTGCTGCTTGAATTTATCCTAAACAAGTGCAGAGTTACCTGTTTGACCATACTTTCCAACATAAATTAATTGTTTCATTTGTAATTATTGTAATAACATCTTTACAGTCTAGAACATCAGCAACATTTCTTTTCAAACATGCATAATCCTGCAGTTAACCTTGTTAACTCAGCTGAGCTTAACAATTGAAGCAACTGCACTTGGCTCTGCTAATTTATTATAGCAAATGCTGAACATTCGGTGGTACAAAATAATCTAACATCAAACCCAAGGACAGAACCTTTCCTCATTGGTACCAGTTGACTGGTCCCCACAAGTACCTGTAAGTCCCCATAACGTTGGCTCTATTCAAGGGAAACTGGCCTTATACTATCCCCACAGTGGAAAGATTGCATGTCTGCACACTAACACAGAATAAATCCCAGAAATCTAGCTCTATCTTACTGTAGCACTTGCTGGGAGCGCTCTGAGTGCATAAGGCTAACTTAACTTCACTGGAGAACACATTACATAACACTGTCATATGAGGACATCATTATGGGCAATGCCATGCAGACTGGAGCTGTCCTACTCCCAGTTTCCACCCCCTACCTCCTCCATATATCCTGAAAGTATCTTGGGAGGGGTGCTCTTCAGCTGCCCACATCTCATTACATGCAGATCAACACGGCCTGTAGCTTCCAGCTGACATTCAATTAGACTCTTTCATTTTCCCATCGTTTGCTCTGCCACCGTTACTCCTGCCACGGCCCCTGCTGTCATGTGCTAATTATTATCTAAAACATTCCTCCAATTAGAGGTGAATCTGTTTCTTACAACCACAACACCTAGTGAGAGCGATAAACCTGTACTGCTCTGTTAGATGAAGATCGTTGATGCACAACACAGTGGATATGTTTGCAATATTCAGAAAATGAATAGCTAGAATGGTCAAAGGTACCATCGCCCCTGACCTGTAGACCTTTGGACATTTTGTTCTGGTTAAAACTTTCCCTCAGATTCAGTGTTTGAGTCGAGCAAAAACTTACTGTATAAAATTTTGAATACTTTTTATTATTAAACAGAAAAGATCTTCTTAAAAAGAAAAAAAACTTTCTGTCTCAGTACTCGGTACAGAACCAAAAACACAGTTGTTTTGATTTTTGTCATGTTTTTATTTAAATGATCATAAAAGCTGATCTTAAGTGATGGAAAAGCATTTTGCAGTGCTAAGCTTTTCATGGTATTTTTTTAAACCTTCCGGATGAGTTGTCAGTGCACTAATTTACTTAGATTTCATCAAATCAAAAGTTAACAAATTAACATCGTGTGCAAGTGTGCAAGGGGGGGTTCCATTAATAAGTGAAATCGTGTGAAAAATGCTTGCTTTGTTTTATTCTTTGAGACTCTACCTGGTAACACAGGGATACCTGTCTATGCTTGTAGGCCTTGCGAAACAGTTAATAACTAACAAAAGACTTTACTCACTTGCAGTCTAGCATGGCTACCAGGTGAGTCTCATGCATCACGTTTTTCACCTCATTAACGACTGGCTAAACACTCTCACATCATCTTGCTTGCTTGTACCTCAGTGTCTTTGCACATCATAAAGGACGTAGTTCAATGAGTAGGTCAACAACCTGGAGGTCTGTTCAGGTCAGGTTGAACTTACAGAGCAAGTAAATTACTGTTTACACATCCAGAGCAAATGCAATGTAAATCTGTCAGTTTAATTCTTGTTTTTTTTTTGTTTGTTTTGTTTTGTTCACTGACAACAGCCGACAGCTTTACCATTTAGTTTATGGATTTGATTTACAAACGTAATGCTTTACAGAAATAATTATTCTTTTGAACTTTTTTTGTCATATTACAATATCAATTTTAGTGTATTCAATGAAATACACAAGTTTTCAGATAACAGTAAAATAAAAGGGCAAGGAAGGTCATCTAAAAGATTTTTGTGTGCTTTAATAATGAAAAGTGGCATTCATAATTTTAATGAATTCTCTTTTATTTAATAACTACTAAGTTGAGGCTGAAACTTCAGCGCTAGAGGACAAAGTGTCCTTGCGCATCACTGTGAACACACCACTTTAGTGGTAAAACATGGTGGGGGCTACATCATACTGTGAGGTTTCTTATCCTCAGGAAAGACATGTTAGGGTGATAGTAGCAGCTAATTACAAGGCAGTCTTAAATAATTTGAGAATGGAACTATTTAATGTTAAGCTTTCACACAAAATAAAAATAAAATCCTTGACACTTGGGTCTATACTGTTTAAAAACTGAGAGAAAGCTTAAGATGCATGAATACTTTAACTGTAACAAGCTGTAAAGACATGCATCAATGTTTCTAAATGTATCTTGTGTCTAAACACACCTGAGTTACCAAAATAAAATCTGTCTGCAGATGAGATTTTTCCTTTTTGAAATCACACTAATGAGGGTCCAGCCTTGATGTCATGCTCACAGCACATGCCAGAGGTCAGAAGCTGCCACTGGACAATTTTGTTTAATGGGTCTGTAGCCACAGGAAGAGCACTGACTCACAAGGATGTAATGGAGATTTTGCAGAAAAGAAAACACTGGTTAGCCTGCAGCTGTAACCCTGCAGGCCAAAAGGGAACCAACAGCTGAGACATATTGGAAAATGACCAAGAGGAAATAATTATCAATAAGAAAACAGAGCACCATGTTAGAAATGTTCCTTGTTTCTGTCAGTCAGCTTTGAAAGTGGCTTCACAACCTAATTTGTAGGCCTGGTTGGGATTTAGTTAGTGGTTGTAATTATTGTTCAGTTTTGAAACTATACCACTGTAGAATACTGTATAGTTTTCTTTTTTTAACAAAATAAAAGCACTTCTTCACTTATGAAACATTCAATTTAATTAGTACCAAAACCCAATATGCTGGTAAAAATTTCCAATCATCCATCATATGTTAATTCAGCAAAGCATCCAAAAAAAATGTCTTTTAGTAACTGAACTAACAACTGGACTTCAGAAGTTGCTGAGCAGTTTTCAGGTTATTGCTATATTATCCTATGTATTATCACTATATATCCTTTTTGTTGACATTTCTTTCTTTGCACACTAACAACTCAGACACAAAAGTCTTCCTATGTACATTTCTGTCTGCTGTAGACAAACAAAATGTCCATGAGGTCTTTGAGCTCTGGAGCTAAATCAGACTGATTTTCAACTGATGCGAGTCACTAAACGTAATCTATGAAATCATTGAGTATTTCATGCATGACATCACCATGATGAGACACTGTCTGATTAATACCGAGTATCTAAGCATGGTACGGAGTCAGAATGTTTTACATTAAATTTACATTATTTACAGAATGTACGTTTTACATTAACTGTGCTTATTCTACTCTGACTTTGTCAAATAAAGAGCAAATGCTACCAAATTCACAGGATTTATTGTTGATGATGAAAGGAATAAACACAGGTAAAGATTTTTTGGTAAGTTAATTTGTTCCCATTTTATGGAGAGAGAACCGATTATTTCAGGCAGCTGAAATATATGGTCCCCTCCCATAACTTTGTCAAATAAAGATTAAATGTCACCAGATTCACAGGATTTATTGTTGATGATGAAAGGAATAAACATAGTTAAAGATTTGTTGGGAAGTTAAAATATTCCCATTTTATAGAGGGGAACAGATTTTTTCAGATGTCTAAAATATATGGTTCCCCCCTCATAACTTTGTCAAATAAAGAGCAAATGTTTTCAAACTTACTTGATTTATTGTTGATGATGAGAGGAATAAGCACAGTAAAAGATTTTCTGGTAAGTTAATTTTTTACAATTTTATGGAGGGGGAATGGATTATTTCTGGCAGCTGAAATATGCATTCGCTCCTCTCCTCCTCCCATAACTTTGGGGAATAAAGAGCAGCTGTTTCCAAATTTTCAACAATTGTTATGTGTGATAGTATGTAGTAACCTATACTAGAAATTTCCTTTATCCAGTAATCTGTCATATTTTACATTAGAACAGGATTTACCTGAAAGTCTACACTCTCATCTTTTTTGTAAGTCTTCATTTTTGTGCCTTGCTATCAGCCAGCTACCATCCTCTTATATCAGCAAAGGAAAATTATAGAAACACACTTCGTGTTGGAAAATTGTGTTTGGTGACTGACTTTTATTTCTGTCAAGCTGAAGTGACAAAAGTTGAAGACAGACCAATTCTCTTGGCGTTTAAAATAACACAAAACACCATAAAAAGACCTCTTTTTTATTTAATTACTTTACAATTTTGCAAAAACAGCTGCTGATTAAACAAAATGTTACAACCTTGACATGATTTTTCTGAGTTCTTTTAACTGAGAAATCGATCCGAAGCGCCGTGAAAATGGTCACACCCGCCTCTCTGGCTGCAATGTGCGCTCCCGACACAGGGGGAACAGATTTTCACAGGGGAACAGAATTTCACACAAGACCGGATTGTGGCACACTGGGAAAGCATCATATGCTGATGTAGTGAGGTCATCACTGTGTGTTTTCATTCAGTCATTTATGTGTGACCAAGCCATAATAGAACCCTGTCACAAAGAGGAAGAAACCTCCAGCAGAACCAGGCAGGATGTGAACGGCCATCTGCTGAGGCCAACTGGGGTTCAATGAGACAGAAGCAGATATATAGAAAGAAGCAGAGAAATAAAAGGTAACAGTCATCCAGCTCCACAGGCATCCTGTCCAGGAAAGACACAGCCAGACAGAAAAGCTCCAAGCCAGCTTCCATGTCGGAGGATGAAAGAGAGTACATCCAGTTAGTTACAGTAAGAGAAACAGGAAAACACTGAAAAACAGGCCAAGCTCCAATAACTATAAACAAAGGTGTTGATGGGAGCAGTCCAGCCAACATTTCTCTCTAGGATGGAGCCACGGCGAACAGGAACAGACCAGACAAAGCTACTATGATTAGAAAATAAAACAGAGAGTTAGAGGTTGAACTAACAAATACTGCAGAATGGGAGAATAGAGATAGAATGAAGCAGATAGAATGATGAAAAGTGGTCCCTATGTCATCCAGAAGCCTAAGCCTATAGCTCCACCTTTTCCGTTTCCTATTTTCTAAAGTGTCAAACCTCCCCTCATTCTGAATGTTCAGCATAGTCTTTATGATCCATAAAAAGACTTTTTAAAGTGCCTAGGCAATGAAATATAATACATCCTTATACTTCTCAGTTAAATACAGAGTTTTCCAACCCATAATAGATTATGTAGATTCTAATGTTTTATTTGATCTCCCTCAGAAGTCCGATCATAAAAAGAGAAAATCCCTTTTAGCCAGGATAAAAGTAAGTTTCTTCATGGCTAAGTCACAAAGTTAGGATAAAGAATAGGAAGATCTGGGACAGCCTATGGATACACAATAGCCTGTGTAGATATATATTAATACAGTTAGTCTTCTCTAGGGTCAGGTTTGATTAAGGGACATGTTTAAGAATCAACATTCTTTTGAGGCCAATGACAAAATGAGCTCACTGCTGTGAACATTCTGTACTATTACTCTGTTAAACTTAGATTAAATCATGTTAAAACTTAAGTCCTGTTTGTGAGTCGTTTACTATAAGAAGAAGTTAAATTTAAAGTATTATTTAAAGAGTGAGCACTCCTGGAAAAAGAACTGAGAATAAGAAAATAGCCTACATTACATCAATAATGACATCAGTACTCAAATGACCGGAAAGCCTGATGGCAACTCCCTTAATCTGATTTTAGCATCTGTCTGTGTTTGATTGTTTTGACCAAATTGGATGTAAAAAGCTTTATGCTTCACTGGAGGAGTAAAAAAAAAAAAAAAGTTCTGTCTTGAATGTGTTTTTTTGCACATTAGCCTAAATGTTTAACCTACTAGTGACCTACGGGAAAATTTATTACATCATAAAGCTTTACTTTTCTTTTAAATTGCTGTTTTTCTGATAGGCCACATTTTGTAATAAAGTGTTATGGATTAATTGATGCATTGATCGACTGAGGCTTTCAGCACTCCAATTTATGAGGGGAGGATTTATACAGGCTCAGTCACAGCTGACTTGACTGACCTGTTTATTGAAAGTAAAGCTATTTTTGTCCCAGCTCAAAGGGAGGAACTTAAGATTAGACAAGATTTATCAGTCTGTCACACATGTAGCTATAGGTTGAACTTTCTAAGCTTAGCATGGATGGAGTTAAATGTGACGGTCTTTCCAAGTTGGATATGTACTTTTCTAGATAAAGAAATATTCATGAACAACTTGTTTCGCCTGTTTATGAGTTAGAAGAAGAAAAACTTCTTTTAGAATCTGTGATGAAAGTAAATAAGAATAAAATACATACTTAACTGCAACAATATTTGAAGTTGACTTCCTATAGATAATCCTAAAAGAATTGTAGCTCCATCTCATACTGACGCACAAGGCATTAGGAAAACCACTTACTGGAAACCAGTCACTCCAAAGGTCATCAAACTTGGCCACAGTCAATATTTTGCTTGACATTTGTAAATTTGCGTCATAGTGATCCATTTCCTTTTTACCTTTTAAACTTACAAAATATAAATTCAGTTCTTCAAGACCTAATGCACATACATTACCGCAATGACAGCACATAGCACAGGGCGGCAATCACTGTAGGAGCCTCGAGAGGATCTGAGATAAGATAGCTGAGGTTAAATGGTAAACACTTCAATTTTTCTCATATCTGGGTTCTTTAGGCATTTTAAGATGATTTATGTTGGCAGCATTGGTCTTGGCTGCCGAAAGACAATTTTACATGAAATAAATTCTCTAGTTGTACCAACAACTGAAATTAAGGAGTTTTTACCCCCAGTGGCTTTGATGAAATAGGTCACTGGTCAGCATAACAGAGCTACCATGGTACATATCGTCCCTCAGGGATTAAGTGAGGTCCTAAAAAAGAAAATGTTTTTTATTTCACTGAACAGGATCCACATGTATTTGTGTGACTTTTTGATTCAGTTTTACAAAATAAATAGTGTAAAAGGTTGGGAATTGGGATCTTGGTAGGTTAATGACTTAAATACATTCTTGATGAATTAGGTAGATTTGAAGCATACAAAGGTCAGTCAGTAGGGTCAAAGTTATAATAAAATGCATAGAAAAAAATCATATGTAGTTAGTTTCAGAAAATGAAAAAAAGCAGAAATTGTTCTAAGAGCGTATACTGTATGCCTGAACAGATTACATAAAGAAATATGACTCTTTTTTTGTTATTTATTTTTTATTTACCTTTATGCAACTTTAGGCTTATTAAATAAAAACAAACACAAGACCAAAATGGGACCCAATGCTATCATTAACTTCAATGTATCTTGACAGACTCCTACTCATTATGAAATATATAAAAAAAGATGTTGTTAAAGGAGTCATAGCCAGATATTTTAACATCTACAGTCCTTTAAATTGTCTTTAAATATAGTGTAATTGTTTTTTGGTAAAAAAATAAAAAGAGCTAGTTTGGACCCCTTTTCATACCTCTTTTCTTTAGGGAGGGTAGGCATGAGAATTTGACATTTATATGCACATTTATGTGGATTTAGCGCTAGTAACATTAACAATTTTCCATGTTTCGCTTATTCTTGTTTCCCAGTCTCTTTCACAATGGGAGCAAGTTGGAAAAGGAGCACCACCAGTTCCATGCAGGAGAAGGATCAGTTATGTTTGATATATGTAGGTTCCAATTGGAAAGGAAACACTGTGTCTGCAGCTTTAAAAACTTGTCCCCCTTCTAGCAAATACTCTGGTCAAGTCTTTTGAAAGCTTAAAACACCACATAATAGGTAGAAGTAGAAAACAATGCTGTTTAAAACCTTTTAAAAACATCTTTTTTAAATCCCAGAGTGTCAGCAATCACTATGGGCTAAATCACAAGATGTCTCTCGATTATTATAATTGTTAGCTGTTGCTGATGCACCATGTTTTTCCCAGATAAGTTACAAATTTTCTTTGGTGCGGGGTGACTGGTTTTCTACACCTCTTTGACTGAGGTGTGCATTTGTTACATTTTTTTTTTAAATCAAAATCAGTTTATAACTTTTCAAGTTATCCTGTACAGAGACGTACAAACAAACACACAAACATATCCTCCTTCGTGCACTTCACCGTCTTCATTGCAAGGGAATTTCGATGTTTGTTAAGGAAAATCTTACCATAAGGAAGTCCTTCTAAGCTACAGTGGGACAACGTTTGCTGCTTAACTGTGATTGGGGATTGCATAAATTCATAAACCGCTGAGGACCACTTCAACATATGCATGGTAAAAACACTGGTAATCTAAAGTGGAGAACTAAATCTATTTGGTGTTGAAAATATGACAAGTATTGAAAAAACGAAGATGCTCTACACATTTGCAAACCACACTTTTCAGATTCTGGTGGTAATTTTTGTTTTTATTTTTTTGTCCAAAACTCGTTCCACCTGAAGAGAAATTAGTTATTTTTAAACTCTCAGTTGAAACAGTTATTTTAAAAAATGTAAATCATTGAGAATATATA
>JAUZNJ010040336.1:0-10404 GCA_034780135.1 Jordanella pulchra | reverse complement strand
GACTTTCAACTCCCTCCAAAGATTTTCTATGGGGTTGAGATCTGGAGACTGGCTAGGCCACTCCAGGACCTTGAAATACTTTTTACGAAGCCAGTCCTTCGTTACCCGGGAGGTGTGTTTGGGATCATTGTCAAGCTGAAAGACCCAGCCATGTTTAATCTTCAATGCCCTTGCTGATGGAAGGAGGTTTTCACTCAAAATTTGATGATACATGGTCCCATTCATTCTTTCCTTTACACAGATCAGTCATTCCAATCATGACATGTGTATACATGTACCAAGCTTTCGATCAGATTAAATTATTTAAGCATTTGTGGAACTGTGTAATTTTCTGGAAACACTTCAGTAGTAGAAGAAGAAAATGCATTTTTTGTAAACAAACCCACATTTGTCTGCTCATCCTCAACCTTAGCTACTCTTTTTGGTTGTTGAAGTAGTTATTTCCATGAAGAACCTTTGTTTGCATCTGTGTATCCATACCTTTGTTTTTGGTGGTAAATTTAGTTAAGGGCTCAGTAATATGTGGTTAAGGGTAGGATAGTATGTTCATCCACACGTTGCATTAAGTGTCATCTCCTACACCAAGGGGGAGGAGCAAGTGGATAAAGGTTAGGGGTAAAGAGAAAAAGATCATACTCACGTTGCACACATGCACAGCGGAGCTAATTTTACCCCAAAGTTCCAAATGGGTTTGTATATGGAAACCAATGAGAATGGCGATACAGACAGCCTTCCTCTCTCTTTCGGAATGAAATTTCTTATGTTCGGATCGATCCGGATTAGACCTTCAGTCTGAGCTAGATCGGGTAGAGCCAACCTGCTACAAAATATTTATTTATTCTCTTATATAAATTTGTATCTGATACAGTTTAAAATGAAACCCTCTGTATCTCATGTATGCTGCTGTTAATCTGCTGCTTTACTTTGTTTTATTGTTTTTTTTTATCATCTAAACATATATCCTGTGACAGCTTCCTACCTCAGGCAGTCCAGACTTTGTGTTTAGATGTTCAAAGGATTACATTTTTGCCAAAATGACTAATAAACAAACAGAAAAAATGTGTAGTTGTCTCCTCCTTGCAGTGCTGTTTCAGCTTCTAGCTGCGTACATTTATTAACACACCACAGAGGCTGGTGTGAATCTTGAATGACAATTTCTTACTCATTTACTGCTGATAATGGTATCAAAACTAATAGATCTGACATAGATCAAGGTAAAGCCTGATGGTTTTTCCCTTTGGCTCTGTATGACAGGGAAAGATGGGGTTAGAAGGAGCTTGTGACTTGCACATTACTTTTAAGCCAGATCTCACTTTGCAGTTTGATTTCCACAGCATTCTGTCTGCAGGATGCAATCCTTTAAACTAAACGGCAGGCTAAAGCAAGTATGAATTTCCTATTTGTGGAATATTTGCTCTCATAATTTCAAAGCAGCCCCTAGAGCCCTATACTGCAGCTGTGTAATCAGATTGAACAGAACCAATACAGACCCTAAAAAGGTGCTACCGATAAAGCTTATTAGGCTCCTCTTTCACGTCCCTGAGGAAAGATCAATTGCACTGAGAGCCTTTTAATATAAATATATTATCTCGATAGCGATATGAAATGTCAGTCTGAAAATGCTGCTCTATCATTTTATCACTAGAAATGTGATCAGGGCAATCTAACCCAGCAGCACATTCTACATTCTGCAGCCACAGTGCATCTGAATATCAATACTTTTGTCTTGATAGAGCAAAAGAAATATGATTCTTCCCCTCGTGTGAAATATTCATCACATCCCTATCCACTGCTGCTCAATGACTTTTTCTCAGTTTTAAATATAGAGAGACAGGAGATGATTTTCAGATTACTGAGAGAAGGTTGTTGCCTGATCATTTTTAACGTGTACTCTGCAGTGTGTATAAGACATCTATTCTTGTGTATTACCCCCTTGTAAAAATACACAAATCTTGCAAAATGCTTTGGTTCCTATTTGATCAGTCTCTTTGCCTGGCCTCCCTTTTATATGAGAACTGTCTGCAGTTTCAGATTCCTGTTGGATTCCTGCATTAGGTTAAACAACAATAAAAGCGGCAATATAAGAGGTTGGTGGTAAGAAGAATCAATGTTGTGCACAGTTAAAACCTCAGAGATTTAATGTCCAACTCATTTAAAGGAGAGGCACAAAAATCTGCATTGCTAACAGAGGGCTGGACCCCCTTTCGCCTTCAGAATTACCTTAATAGATATTATTAACCAACTGCTTCGTATTCATTGAACAAAAATTCATGATAAAAATCTTGTGTTCTGCCAGATACCAAAAGTGCTTATAAGGGTTGAGGATGGTGACTATGGATAATTTTATTTGGTCCAATCTTATGTGCAAGAGACAAACCTAAGGGTATTGGAGCTCAGATTTTACCCTCAAATGTTAGTGCAACTCAGGATTGATCTATTTTTTCATTTTCAAATGAAACTCTAACACTACCAATATTGCAGCTTAAATCTAAACTCACTGGACCAGGGAGAAATTTCCCAATCTTTTATTGTCTATTTTAGGATTAGCCTATTCAAACTATACCCTCAGTTACCCGTTTTTCACCAACATGTGTTCAGTGTGTTTCAGGGATTTCATTTTGAAGGTGTTAGTGCCTCCAGAACTGTTATTCATCATTTCTTGGTTTTAGCAACTGCTTATCTGAAGTACTTTTCTATCATCATTAATCATTGTGGCCATTTTCCTTTGACGTTCTGCTGGACCTTTTTTTCAAACATTTCTTTTTTAACAGGCATGAGGTTCAGGTTTCATAAATGTGAAATAATTTGTGCTTTCATTATTTCTTTAACTAAATAAACTTCTTCCTGAAATCATACAAAATTGCCTCTTCATAACTTTAAAGTTCATGTATTATCATAGTAATGGTGTGAGCAGGCAATGTGAAATGATTAAGCTACCAGTCAATGAGAGTTTGGAGAAAAGATACACTGCCACTGTCACACAGGGGAGGAAAAGCCTATAGTGAGCATCTTATCACCAGAAACTATGCTGGCATTTTCAAATATTGGCAGGCATTTCCCCGACCCAGGAATATTGAGTGAAATAAAACACATTCCAATAGATGTTTTTCACACTGTGTTTTAAAACATGAAATAAAAACAAAATAAGCAAAGCAAGAGTTTTCTTTAGCATTTTTTCAGTCACTGAGGACCACAGCGTTTCCCATCTGTAAATTATGAGACAACAAAAATGTAAATCAGAACTGCAAATGCTTTCATCTGATGATTAGGCTTCATCCCAAAAGCAAATATAATTTATCAGACTATTCTGTGATCTGTAAGTATTTCTCTGAAGAATGAACCAACAAAAATGCCATTTGATGTAGACAAATTGTTAGTTTTTATTTCGTGCAATGAGTAAAATAGGTGCAAACACTGACTATGTTTTAGGCAACTTGTTTTTATATTACAAGGAGTCATTACTTAATAACACAGGTTTTTACAGAATTTCATATTCTGCCTGACTGATGGAAGGTTTCATTTTTGGAGACTAACTTTTTCTTTCGTATACACTCACATTTTAGAAGGTTTGTAAAAAATAAACTTCCGCATAAGTCATAATCATCCAAATAACCAGAAATGTACGCAATCTATCAATCACTGTTACTGAAGGTAGGATTTTGACTTTTTAAATAAATTCATGAAATACATTACAAGACTTAAGTCATATTCTGATTTATTGAACAGTAACTAAAATCTCTTTGCAAGTCTTTTAAAATTAGACAATTTTATATGGCTCCTTCAATTATCCACAAATAACAGGGGTTCTAACAAAGGGTCCTTTATACTGGTGACTAATGCAGTTGTCTTATCTTGAAGCCTTTCAGATTAAGATAAATGGGTCAGTTTGAAAAGTAATTACCTAACTTTAAAGCCAATGTGTTCCTTGAATATCTTTTCCTTATCACAGTAAGTGCCTAACCTGAGACTGGCTCTGTTTTCCTTTGTTCTGCCTCAATTGAATCTCTTTTGGGGAATGAATACATGACTGATTTGCTATACTGTCTTCTCCCTCTTCCTAACACTGTTAAAATATCGTCTCAGTGTAATAGCAGGGCAACAATGAGAATAGCACAGGATACTCTCACGTCTACAGTCAGGGTTGGAGAAACAATTAAAGACACTGAGTCATTGAATCATACGCTTGGATGAAAGTTTAAAGCATTGCACTGACAGAATATGTTCCATAGAGAGTGTATTGTCTCTTTGAAGGCTGCAGACAGATTTATTGAAAAGGCGTATCAAAGCAGGCAGCCCCTCAGAGATAAATACCTCAAATCTTTTCTTTTTTTTTTTTTCTTCTTGCATAGATATGCACCTAGGTGTCTGATTCAGCTGTGCTTTTTACATGGCTTATTTTCTGGCTCAAAACAGACTTTGATTATTCCCAGTGGTTATGTAGACCTGAGGTTTGTTTTCTTTCTCTGTAGTATTTGCATTAAATAAATGATCATTTAGCTTTACAAAGTGGGCCCAGATCCAATATCATGCATGCTAATAATCTCATCAGTACCGTCATTAAAATGCTAAAAGGAAATCTTTTCAAAAGCCACTGGATCATTGCTCAATAGGACATGTAAAAATCACCACTCCTGCCATGCAGCTTACTTTTCTCATTGTCAGTGTCATCAATCTACGTTAGAACATTATTTCACTAAATTTTGGAATTAGATTAAATTAGTTTAAAAAGTAGTTTAGAAAGGTGGAATGTGTTGATTAAACACATTTAATTGAAGTTTTTATGCAGTTCTTTAAATGCTTTTTAAAAACAGCATTGCTTTAAGTTGAAGCTTTTTTAAAGAAGAAAATATCGTCATGTGATTTTCTTTTTTCATTTTTGGTAATTTTGTTGGGAAAATGCTATAGAAATCCATTAAGGAAGAACCTAGGAATAAAGATTTAATAAATCCAATTAATCTTAAGAATGTCAAAACTGTATTTGCTTATCTGCTACTTCATTTACCTTCTTTATTAAAATGACTGTTACTCATATATTGGATCTATTTGTTCTGCAATATATTCCTTTGCATGTATTCTTTTGGAAAATATGCTCTAATGTTTACCTTTTTCACTGTCCTCTGCTGTAGTGACAGTTTAGTTCACCCCATTGAATTAAATGCTTAATACGAGTTCAGCGTGAACCAACACGACACAACAGTCTATAAAATCTACTTTTAATACACAAGCACACCTGTACTGTACATCTCCAGACCACATTAGTCATCTGTCCATCACACTTTCCATTTCTCTCATGCATAAAATAAAAATGTTAACAGTGAAAATGTAATTTGACCAATTCCGACAGAGCCAAACATTCCACATTTTATGTAATAACAAAGACAAGAAGCTGCGACTTAGTAAATAGAATGCAAATCTTGCCATATTGATGAACTTTCTATCTGTTTTCTGTTCCATGTATTATTTTAGTAGTGGCTTGATCTCACATAGAGCTCACTGACTGTTCTTTCTTTTGACGAAATGACAACAAATTAAACCAGGGTCCCCCGAATACTAACATGTCAGCTGCAGGTGCAGTTACAGCTAGTTTTATCGTCAGGGAACAAAAAAAAATTTTTATAATTTCAAAGTTGCATAGCGCATAATGACGTCATCTAATAAAATAAAAAATTGCTTCTAATGTGGTCATTTGGTAAAACAGTAGGTTTGGATATCAGCTGACTGACATCTTCGATATAATGATCTCAGGGTATCACAATTTAGAGCTTTAAACGTAAATACTGAGGACAATGGTAATATTTGGGCGTGTTGTATGTAAACGATGATTAATGTTGGAGATTTGCAGAGCTTTGCTCTGAACGCTCTGATTATGAAATTGTGTTTTAAAAACTTCCCATTGTGTATTTTCTTTCACTGTGACATTCTGTAGAATGTTATTTGTGTGTCTTTGCTTGATAGCTGTCAATATTCTGTCTAGTGTTTATTACTTCTCAAAGTCCTGCCCACATTTAGATTGTGCAGCTGCAGTGACTCAGCTCTGCATAAACAGAAGAGGGAATGAAATTTCAAACAGTCAGTGTGAATTCAGCAGGGATTGCTATTATGCTGATGTATGGAAATAAGGCTTGTGTTTTGTTTCACACCATTAAACTTTCCCAGTAAGAAGTCCTACGTTAACAAGTAATTTGCATCTTCAAATATTTCATGTTGAATAAACTGAGAAATCTCAGTCTATAAAGAGTGTTGGCAGAATAATTATTTTAATTTATCAAGTTTTATTTCTAAAACCACACAGCACAGACAAAGGCATTGGTCTCTCTCTCTGCCTCATGTCTGTCTGTCTGTCTGTTTATGTCTGTAGGGATGTGGACATGTTTTTATGAACTTATGAGAATTGGAGGCAGATCTTTTAGAAAATTCTGTGGAATCAAGTACCAGTTGCAGTCTGTGAGTCAGACACCATGTCTACCCTTAAGACTTATGCTTAAAAAATTCCTTTTTTATATAGGTTATATTTAGAGTGGCTCATGTTATCCTATATCTCTATAGTTATTCTGTTATAGGCTTTGGCTGCAGGAGGACACAGGGTCTACTTTTCATCATCATTCTATTTCATTCTAACTCTGTTCTCAAGTTCTGAAGTATTTGGTAGTTCAACCCATAATGTGTTATGTGCTATCAATTTTTTTCTTGTCATTGTAGCTTCATGTAGTCTGGTTCTGTATGGCTATGAAACCATCCTGAAGGGAAATATCAGCAGCCACCAACACCTCTGATTATAGATGGTAGGGTTGGGCCTATATTTTCTAGTACTTGGACCTTTTTACTGTATCACCTAGATGTAGCCATGTGTACAGCATTTAGTGTAACTAACTGTATGTCCTTTCTTCCATCTCTTTTGGAATAAATACTGGTTCAGAGCTTGTCTGCTTTACTGTTTCTTTCTTAGACAGCTTTCTACACTATGGCCACCTATGGAGCTCCTTTACCGCTACCTTTGTTGACATAAAAGGCATTTATGGATCAGTGCTTCTATGTTCTTTTTGTGTATCTCTTCTGTCTCCTTGAAATCCCAGTCGACCTTGTGCTGAGGCCAAACTAGATTGGTCACCAAACACTGTCACTATTATCATGATAGTAACCTTACTTATTCAGTCTGTCTGAAACTGTCCTCAGCTGGAATCTTGTTTTTAATGGTTATTTAAAATTGTTACACAGTGAACTGATCAACATTCAAAAACAAAACAATCTATACAACATAATGAATCTGACATTTATATAAGCCTCAGTGGTGCTAAGACAAATATTCTAGTTAGGACAAACAGAATATCGATGTGTGGAAATGTCCACCCGGAGCCCATTAAGTATTAATGAGGGCTGTTTTCCTCTATTAAATGTCTCACTAGAGACAGAGTATCAACCTTATTGCCTTCTCGGGACTTCGATACAATGAAATTCATACCACTTAAAATATCTTCAGGGCAATCTTTCAGTTTTATAGGCAATAAAATTACACGTATCTGAATTGACTTGGTGTTATGCAGAATTTGATCCAGTTTGACAGGATTAAGGGAGGTCATATTGTCTGATTGCAGGTAAAACAATTTATGTCTCTTTAGTGTCTGTTTAGCTTCTGATGCTTTTATTTTCAACTAACTTTGCCTCCTCATCACAAGCTGAGCTATAAAATTTAGGAAGGTTCATACTGCTTGGCTGAATGCATTATATTTCAATTCATTTCGAATTAGATTTTCTATCAATAGATAATCTCAAGGCACTTTACTGAGTAAATTCAATCATGTCATACAGACTTATTGGCTAAAAGCTTTTTGCCTTAGGAAACCTAGGTGATGCTATCAAGTCATTGACTTTGCAGAATCTACTCTTTCTGGATGAGCTTGTAATGACAGAAGACATTTGCTTGTATTGTATTTTTGACTTTGCAAAATCCCCTAACATGGAGTATCCATGAAGGCACAATGGAGAAGAAAACTTATTCTTAACAGTAAGAAACAGCACAACCAGGCTCTTCTGACGTGGCCAAAATGGGGGTTCCAGAAGACAGACAGACTCACAAAAAAGGGAACATAGGAACACCCTCTAAAAACTATATGTTATAAAACTAAACTACAAACTAGCTCCATAGGTGGCTTTTTCAGGAAAAGAAACAGTTAAGCAGATGAGCCGATTTTCAGATTAAAAGGGAAGAAACAGGACTTAACACTGTAAAACAGACTCAGTTGTATCATCTAAAACATGAAGTTATAGATAACTAATAGATCTGCCCCCTATCTTCTGGAGTTTGAGAGTAAAGCGCCCTGTGGGACATAAGGAACAATCAGATCCCTAAAATATGATAGAGCTTAATAATTCAGCATTTTATATATGGGAATGAGAATTGTATCTATATTCTGGCCAATGAAGGGAAGCTGAAATTGGAGACATATAATCTACCATTTCATTTTCGTCAATGTGCTAGCTAGCTATTTTTTGCAATATTCTGGAGGTCAGAGAACAAAATTCTACAAACTATGTAATATTGAATTCAAATGACAAGTCTTGATAAAAAAGTAACTCTAATATTTTTATACTTTATTATCAGAGTCCAATATAATGCCGACCAAATGAAGTGACTGATTAAGTAGGTTCTTTGTCACACAGTCCAATCCAAACACAAAAACTTCTGTCTATGGATTCACAATCAGGATTTAAAGTTGTCCCAGTTTTCATGTCGTTGAGACATGCTTGTTGTCTATCTAACAGGTAAGATTGATTAGGCTTTATGGACAAATATAGCTGAGAATAATCTGCTTAATAGTAGAAATTGATAATTAAGTGAATAATTCCACCAATTTGGATCATATATATATATATATGTATAGTAAAGACAAATGGCCCAAGGACAGAGTCCTGTTGTAATCTACAAGTGATCAGGAGCTCGAAGAAGTTTTATAACTAACATTTACAAGACCTAAACTTAGACAAACTTTATTGTCATTTTATATACACACGGTGCAGCCAAAACAAAATTTCATTGCATACAGCTTAGGCAATAAACTGTTGCGAAACCTGAAGGTTCTGCACCTGGTGCTGCAGAGTGCATCAGTGAGAACAGTCTATGATGGGGATGAAAGGGGTCACTGATGATTTTATGGGCTTCAGACATGCAGTGCTGAATTGAGATGTCCTGAATCGAGGGAAGAGGGCTCCCGTTGATCCTCTCCGCTGTCCTCATCACTCTCCTCACGTTCTTCCAGTCTATGGCGCCTCCACCCCACACCCCAGAATGCTCTCTATGGGTGTCTGTAGATGCGTGGGGGCAAATGGGCTTTCTTCATCCTCCGCAGGAAGTACAAGCGCTTCTGTGCCCTCTTGACCAGTGATATGGTCTTCACAGACCAGGTGAGGTTGTCTGTGATTTGCATCCCCAGGAATTTGATGCTCCTAACCACCTCTACAACTGAGTTATTGATGAGCAGTGGAGCGTGGCTTGGTTGGTTCTTCTTGAAATCGACAATGATCTCCATCTTCTCAATATTCAGAATCTACTGTTTTTTATAGAATTTAAGATAAGAAAAGCAGACTAAATGCAAGTTTATAGCTCATTAAGTCATTTCAATTAAGGAAGGGGTTTCTCAAATAAAGGTTTAATTACAGCTACAGTAAAAGCCTGCGGTACATACCCTTTAATTGGAAAAAGATAATCTAAAATAAAGGCTTAAATCAGAGGTAATAAATATTAAATAATACATATTTAAACTAATTCAGCTCATTGGAGGTAACCAGCATACTTCAAGACACCATGAGGTTGATCATATGATCAATCTCAGGATGTCTTGAAGAGGTTGATCAGGCAAACAAAAGCCGATCGACTAGATGGGTAAAAGGCACATTTCCTTACCACTACCACAATTCAAGGAGTAACTTTAACATTTTTTTTTTTTTTTTTTTGCAAATGAACAATTGACTTGGCCTGTCATTCAGTCCTTCTGTGGTGTAGTAGTTAAGGCTTTGACTTGAATGTTGGGGACAAGCCAGTTGCATCATAAATGGCGTCTGCCATGAAAGATTTGTCAGGCAACAGATCAAAATTGACTTTCTCTTGTTACACATCCTGTCAATAGTAAAAGAATTACTTATATAGGTATTTTTTCAGTAAAATAAATACTTTTACTTTGCACAACTTTAGATAGGCCGCAAATGTTTTGTTTTTGAAAAACGAATCATTTTGATGTGGTATCTCTGACATGTAATTCTGTTTATTAAAATTGCACCAATTCACAAGACATGGGAAGTCAAGGTACTTTACAGAGTCAATTCAATAAAAGTCGACAGACAGACAGACAGACAGACAGACAGACAGACAGACAGGCAGACAGACAGACAGACAGACAGACAGACAGACAG
>JAUZNJ010040335.1:0-34472 GCA_034780135.1 Jordanella pulchra | reverse complement strand
GTCCAGCACAGCCCGCCCCCCCTCTAGAAGACAGGCGGTGCCAGCACACCCCCCCAATCGACAACACAGAACCCTCAGAACAGCGGGGGGAGCTGACCATGGTGAGGCCCATGAGATAAGCCCCAACACGGTGCCCTTGACCCCCGGCAGGGTATATGTGGCTATATGAACTCCTGCCCTCCTTCACCATACTAGGAAGGATGGCCTTGCAGTGCACTGCCTTTGTAACACACCACATTAAACACATACAGTAGACCACAGTTGGAGAACACGATCAGTATTGAGTGTATTACCTTTGAAATATATATTAGAACATTTAGGACTGTAAAACTGTATTTTATATCATCATTATTTAATCTATACTCAATTAAAAAAAATATTGCAACATTACCATTTTTCTTCTTTCTGTTATTTATTTACTTATCGATCAATCACTTGTTTGTTACATATCGATACTTATCTCTTCAAACAACATTACAAGAAGCAGTACAGAACAGTAAAGTACAGTCTGGTTGTTAATGTGTACATGAACCGTTATGTCTTCATTTTTTTTTTCAGTTTTTAACCCAGATCCCTGAAAGATGTAAAAAATAAAAAAAATATCGAACAAAATAGAGTAGTATGACATTTTATGTATCCGTTTAGCTCAATCACCTTAGAAAATCGAAGACTTTGCACATTTATTCAAGTAATTTAAGTAAATAACGGTGGTTATAGCTTGTCACAACACCAAAAACGTACTACATTACTTCCGCTTTGTGTACAAGACAAGATCCCTCCGCGGTAGATTTGATCAGTTCAGGCCACCGTACTTGTTGTGTTTGTTTGGAAGCAAAAATGGCGAGCGAACTGGACAGAGTACGAATCTCAGCCGCGGAACTTCGCGCAGAAGCTACAAATTCAGAGCAAATGGTCGACTGTTTTAACGGTACGACAGAGCGAGTCTCATTCTGGGAGAGAACACACTGTTTACAGACTCGATAAACTCAACTAAAACAGTAGATGGCTGTCAAAGTTAGCAGGAAGTGCCCCGCGGAACTGCTTACTTCTTATCAAGCTAATGTTGTTAGCCGCACTGTTCTTGCCGTATCTATGTTTAAGTTATAGAGGCTCCGCTTCTGCCTGGCACGAATATTTCCTTACTGAATGACGGTTGAAGAATGTTGTTTATTCATTCTACTTTTTCAACTGTCGAATATTAAAAAAAAATTGTTTTTATTTGTCAATAAAAATCTGCTATATATATATATATATATATATATATGTATGTATGTATATGTGTGTATATAAGAGGTAACTTTTGATGAAGAGCGGGCGTTAATGGCAATTTATTTCATTAGGTAAAGTTGACCCACCCTAAGTTCTACCTTAAAACAAAGATAACAAATCTTTGTTTCAAAACTCCAATATAACTTTTTTAGGGTGTTTTCATAGGTTGTACGTCTTATTCAATAGTTTGAGGTCGAAAATCAAAATGATCACATCTACTGCCACTGGTTATTACTGTGAACTTGATTTGCAATGTTTTTTAATGAAGCTTGTGGTTTCGAGTTGCAATATTAACATGTTTCTTAATTGTGAATTAATTCTTTTAAAATAGAGAGGTCTGTTACTTCTCAGTTAACTCCTGAAGCTAAATGTTTGGTGTGCTTTTGAGATCATTTTTATGTAACAAAATTTTAAAAATTCAGAATTTAGTTGTTTTGTTAAAAAAAGATTGGAATGCAATCTTTAATCTTTTTCATTTCATTTTCTGTGAAAAGCTGCACTGGCAGAAAAACAGTCTCACAGCTGAATGCTCCCATACTTTAAATTGGTGCAGTGTTTTTAGGTTTAAAAGCCTTTAAATCATTATTATGTATATTAGCATCTCTGCTGAGATTTACACTTGTGGTCTAGCATCTCCTGTTGGAAGTAGGAGTTCAGTTAAGTATCTGTAGCAGAAAAATGAATCATTTTCATTTAGCTTTTTGGCTCCTTATAACAGTTGTTAAATATATTCACTAAGGCTAATTCTAGGATTCTTTTTAAAAAATGCAAGAAGTGCACAATTTCCCCTCAATTTGCTAAGAGACGATTATTCAAATACTGGTGATATATGAGTATACATTCTTTTTGTGTATTTTTATTTGATTCTGTCCATTAAAGAAAATCCACAAAAAAATCTGTTCTTTTTTTAAAAACATTTCTGTGTTTGCATAATCTACATTTAAAAAAAATACGGTTAACATAATTAACACTGGATTTTAAGTGTTAGACTGTTAGAGACTGTAACACACTTAAGGATAAGCAGGTAAAAAAACTGGTATGATACATGATGATGAATAATGATATTGATATACAATACACATTTATGTATGTAAATGATGCTGATCTTTCATGCTCATATTTGTTTCTTTTTCTTTCTTTCTACTTTCTCCAGAGGGGCAACAGGAACGTAAAAAACACAAGCAGCAAAAAAAGCGTGAAGCAAAACGTCCTGACATGCAGCGTTATCAGCCAGCGGCTGGACACGGACGCCGTCATCAAGACAGCGAGGAGGGAGATCCTGGTCAGAGGGATTCTCTGGATTCCAAAACACAACAGAGTGATCAGTCATCGCATAGTGACAAGGAAAAAGAGTCTGGAAGTGATTTAGTTAGACAAGGGTGCACAAACCTTTCAGGTACCAAAAGCAGTGAAGACAGAATGAGAGGCGACGGCAGTAACAGCCTCAACTGTAAACAAAGTACCAAGTCTCTGGGTAAAACGGATACAAACAGTGAAAAAAGGCTTGATGAAAATGAAAAAGAAACACAAGAAGCTTCCGAAGCTTCTAAACCTGCAAAGAAAGTCCGCAAGCCTGACAGAGCAATTTATCAACCCGGCAGCCGCAGGAATTTGCAGGGAAAGGACTGTGGCAGTGGGAAAGAGGTGGTTAAGCCTTCCCCAAAACAACAGGGGTCAAATAGTGAGCCAGAATCTTTCTTGAGTATAGGTGATGGGAGCTATGAAAAACCAATAGCCAAACATGGAGGGAAAGATAAAAAAATAGATTCCGACATCAAGGAGAAAACTATGGACCCATTAGTGGAGAAAGTTAGGAGCAAAGTAGAAAAACTCAACATAAAAGAAAAAAGGGAGGTTCAGAGTCCAAATAGAAATCTTGGAAATGTAACTTCCACAAGAAGAGAAAAAGAAAAGAGTGCTCAAGGTCCCGAAACCAAAGATGAGCAAGAAAGGGAAGCTAAGAAGGAGAAGGGTCACCATCGGAGAAGAGGGGAGAAGAAGGAAAAAGAAGAAACAGAGCAACGTGTGGATCTTAAAGGACAAGACGAATTAAATCAAAGTAGAAGGACCAATCAGCGAAAGGCTGGGAAAGAAAAAGACAAGAGGACTCCAGAAGCAGATGGAAGAAAAGCGGATAAACCAGCAGAGCCTCGGTCAAGAAATGATAATCCCAGAGAAAATCATAACATAAAAGACAATAACAGCAACTTTAAAGACTCGGGAAAATCTGCTAAAACAGGTAGTTATTTAGACAGGGCTGTTGAAGAGCGTGATAGACCAAGATCTAATCTAAATGCCCCTACACCAAACTCGAAGCGTTACTCCAAATCAAACATCCGACACTCACGAAACAGAACTTACAGCAGCAGTTCAGCAAGCAGCGTAACCAGCCAAGATGGTCCAAGGCCACGAATGGGCAAAGAGAGCGCCAAGTGGCAACGCTTCCCTGGGCAAAATAACAGGGGGTTAGTGGATAAACATGAGGGGCGACGGAGACATTCTTCTACAGAATCATTGGATGGGAGTGAGGTGTGTTGCAGAGAAGAGGAGGATGGAAGGAGAAGGAGGAGAAGTGTGGAGAAGGAAGAAATGAGTGCAGTAAAACGAGGGGAGGAGTGGAAGACGTCAAAGTCAAATAAAATGGGAGGTCGAGGAATCCTTAGGGTGTCTTTAGATGATCAGTCACCTATCCCAAAGGATGTCTCGGTTCCTCGTGGGAGAGGGAGGGGTATCCTGGTGCTTCCAGCCCGCACAGAAATCTCTCACTCACCCGAAATGGGGCAGAGGCTTTTTTCTGCAGGAACTCGGGGAGGAGCAGCTGGCAGGAACAGAGGAGGCAGAGGAGGAGGAGCAAGACGACTCTGGGATCCAAACAACCCCGATCAGAAACCGGCTCTTTCTAACAATCCGTCATCCAAGCATTCAGCTCTGAAACAGCCACTGTACCTTCAGGCTGGGACTGGATATGGGCAGCTTCACTTTCTGGACACAGATGATGAGCTAGCCGGCAGCCCTCCGGTGCCACAGGGGGATCAGCTTCAGTCCCAGCAGGCTGGTGCTATAGCATACTACAAATTTAAAAACTCTGACAACCCTTACTGCTACCCCATACCCACCAATAACGCACACAATCCAAATGCCACAACGGGGCAGAGCTTAGCTTACCATTATGATATGGGGTCGTATCAAATGGCTTCCCTTAATGGCATGTACCCGAGTCCAGGTACTAGTCCATTCAGTGGGAGTTATAGGGGGGCAGGATACACCCAACCAGCCATAGGAGGTGGTTCGACATTTGAAGAGGACCTGGGGAGACGTCTGAAGGCTGCAGATGCGCATGAACTTCAGCTCAGTAACCTGATCTCTAGGGACAGAGTCAGTGCTGATGGCTTGGACCGCATGTCCCAGCTCAGGTGAGTCTTTGTTTATACTTTAGACTTACAATATTTGTAGAGTTTTTAGCTCCTCTTATAAAAAGTAACATTACGTATCTGTCACATTTTCTTTTTTGAAGAGCTGCCCTTTTGGGACTGTATGAGCGGATAATTCTAACAGATATCGAGTTTTCCGACTCCAAGAACGTGGATCAGGCTTTGTGGAAGAACGTGTTCTACCAGGTCATCGAGCGCTTCCGGCAGCTGCTTAAAGACCCCACCTGTGACAACACGCATGATATCAGAAACATGCTGCTCACACTTCTAGATGAGGTGAGAAGCATGAAGACTTCAGGACAGACAAGGAAGCCAGTAGGCAGTCTCCTTTCATCATTAAGATGTGAACCTTTATTTCTTTAATTTAAAAAGTAAATACAGACTATTTGCATGATTACAATACCTACGGTGCACAAGCAGACTTGAAATTATTAGAATGCAAGAGAAAAAAAAGCATTTATTTCTGTAATAATCATTTTTAAAAAGTGTGACTCTGACTCGTAGTTATACGCTCAGTTCATTTTAAGGAATATGACTTATCAAAACATAAGTTTCTCTCCACGCTGCCGAAACTACAAATGCCCAGTTTAATGATCAGTGTTTCCTTTTTGTATTACTGTATATAGAGGTTAACAAGAAATGGATCTATATGTTTATTTTTTTTTACCAAAACACTGAGATCTGTTCTCAGGAGTTAAAACTTGAGTTTAAATTGATAGACTAAACATGCTGTAGAAACCAAAATACTTCCTCACTTTTTTCAATTGATTCTTATTAAATTGAAGGAATACATTAGTAAGTAGATATCAAATTGCATTTGTTAACATGGTCCGCCATGTTATTTAGTTCCAATCAATACTGCTTCCTGAGGAAGATAAGATGTCTCTCTATGCCTTATTCTTCAATATATTCCTGAACAATTTTGTTCACCCTAAGTCAGTTTATGTGCTCCTTGAGGAAGAGTAATTGCCCCTCAACACAGAGAATCTGTGGGTTATTGACAGGAGAAAGATGAGACACCAGAAGTATACAGAGGATCTGAAATCCAAGACTTGAGCCCGGACTTCTTTAACACCACAGCCTAATCACTGTTGATTAAAAAAGAGTCATGGCTTAATGATGTCAAAAAAAAAACTCCTGACAGCACAGAATGGTGATAGTTGTTTAAAGGATATACAATTCTGTAATCTAATTTATTGAGAAACTGCATGGCTGATGTAATTAGTTGTAAGTTATAAACATTACAATATTAAGAAATGTTAAAATGATCATACTCTAAGTAACCCTGTTGGAGGATTAGAGTCAGATGTGGCCTTACATACCCTATTAATTCATCTTTTATCAGAAAGGGTATGTAAAAGTCTTTGTGTTTATTATTTCATAGGGAGCTTTGTTCTTTGATGCGCTGCTTGAGAACCTGCAGGCTGTGTACCAGTTTACATTGGAGGACTACATGGATGGTATGGCCATCAGAACCCGTCCATTGCGCAAAACGGTGTGTAAATACCACTTTTTGTTATGTATATAACCTTATCTTTGACTTTTATTAATGTTCTAAATATTCTTATGTTTTAAGCATAACATTGTTCTTTGTATTTTTATTTTTAGGTAAAGTATGCACTTATAAGTGCACAGCGATGCATGATTTGTCAGGGTGATATCGCACGGTACAGAGAACAGGCCACTAACTCCGCCAACTATGGCAAAGCTCGCAGGTAGGCAGATTTTTAGAACCGCACAGTGTTCTCTGAAACTTCTGAAATGTTATCAATAAACATTTTTTGTTCTTAAGTCAATAGAGTCAATCACGGTACTTTTGTTTTTGAATAGCAATGATCATGGAAAACACAGCAGTTACAGCATAACAGAGTAGGCATGTTAGATCCCAATTTAATTTGTGTGTGTGTGTGTGTGGGTGTGGGTGTTTATATATATATATGTATAAATGTCTGTTGTTTCTCAAAAAGTTGTCTTAGTTTAAGCTGTTTTTGAAAAATACATTGTTAAATGTCCTAATTGAAATGCATAATGTTCAGCAAATGTTATACTATAGTTTTATTTCTTTTCTTAATATTTTTTGGGTGTTGATCATTTCTTAATTCTAGTTGGTACCTAAAAGCTCAACAGATTGCACCCAAAAATGGACGACCCTACAACCAGCTGGCCTTGTTGGCAGTTTATACAGTAAGTGATGTCAAGATTGTAAATAAAAGAATGGGAATTTGTTGAAATATGTACTTATCTTCATTTCTCATGATTTATTTGTTTATTTATCTGGGACCTTGTTTATGTGTTGCATTTATGCCAAAGATCTATAAAAAAACATACATATATATAAATATATATATATATATATATATGTAAACTTATGTAAATCATAAGTATTGTGTTATTTAATACGTTTATTTAAGGCATAAAAGACATTATTATTGGAGTAATTTTCTAATGTATATTATTATTTTTTTCACTTTTTCATCTGCAGAAGAGGAAGCTAGATGCTGTGTACTATTACATGCGCAGTTTGGCAGCCTCTAATCCCATTCTGACCGCAAAGGAAAGTTTAATGAGCCTCTTTGAGGAAGCTAAGCGAAAGGTAAGACATTGAAAAACCATTTCTGCACAGTTCTGTTGGTTGACATTGAATATCATCTTTGGATTATCAAATTGCACAGTGTGTCTGAGGAAGCAGCAGTCTTGTTTTTTTATGTCTACCATTTGTAGTTTAAATTCCACAGTAGAAGCAGAACTACTTCATGATCACCTTGAACATTATTTTAATAGGCTGAACAGTTTGAGCGAAAGAGGAGGCAGGAGCAAGTAGGAGGTTCCCAGGGTCCAGCTGTGAAAGGGAGACGAAAGTGGGATGATGGAGCCCGTGTTGAGGTTTGGATCCGTCCTGGTGGCCAAACAAGAACCCCGTCCTCACAGAGAGGCGGCAGCCAGTCCAGCAGGGACTCGGAACAGGATGGAGAGCTTGGCAGTCTTAGTGCCTCTGAGGTAAAATATGCCACCTTTTCTGTCTTGCACAAATTTTAATGAACCAGATACCATTAATCAAATCCACCATTAATGAAAGACTGTTGTATACTAGAAGATACTCATGTATAGTGACTTCATGGTAGAGGTTCTCCTCAATGACTGTAACTCAGCTTTCTGTTTTTATATTTTTCACTTTATTTTTGCAACTTTGCCTTTATAAATATCAATAAATGTTTAATTTTTCATATATCTTTTTGTAAGATTTCTGTTATTTAAAAAAAAAAAAACATGTTTGACCACACAGAGGTTCTGTAGGGGTATTAAAAGGTTTACCTTCGAACCTGCTTAACTATCAAAACAGCAAAACTAAATTTACAATAGTTAAACTAATATGTGAGCTCCTACACTACAGTGTGTAACACAGTGGTTTACCACCGGCTGCTCCAGTATCAACAGAGGGAAAAAAATCTATCTATTCCTTTTGTACTAAAGGGTTATGTTTTACATTTTTGTTAAAGATGAAAATAAAAATGAAATGTTTGCTCTTTTAATCTGACAACCGTCTATATATTTCATATATTTCTTAACATATCTTTCATATATTTTCTCTCTTTTCCATCGGCATCCCTAGATTTAGATGTGGAAGATAAAAATGAATGAATGTTAAATCACACTCTACATGACGTCAAAAATATCTGTCTGTCGACTTTATTATGCATGTTATTTTTGATGACTCGTAATCGATCGCGTCCCAAATGTTGATGAACCCCCATTCCCACCGATAGCAACATGAACTGTTCATCTTCCACAATGTTAAGGGCCGTATTCATAGTTGATGGACAAACTAAAATAGTAGTTTAAGGTCAGGACTCTACAGGCAAGTTAAACACCAGACTTTCTACACGTGTAGCCATGGAGGAATCGGAACACCCAAATTAATTAATTGGTTGTGTGATCCAGTTCATTTGGCTCTATGGTGCATCACATTGGAATATATCATGTTGCCACATGTTAGTTTCTTCCATATTTGTTAGACTAAGCACTGCTCCTAAACTTTCCTATTAGTTAGTGTACTGGTGTATTTGGAGCAAAATAAAACAGTTTCATAATGATGAATAATACTTTTTCTGTTTGCTTTTCACCTTCTCTTCTTTTAAGCTGAATAAGCGATTCATTTTAAGTTTCCTGCATGCCCATGGAAAGCTCTTCACTAAAGTGGGGTAAGTCATAACTCTTGTTTTTCAGCTTTTTTCTTAACGGAGTTCATTTGTAATAAAACAAAGCTGATAAAATTAAGATATCTATATATATAAATATATTCTCTACCTTCTGTGCCAGATGAGTTTTATAAAAGTGTGATTTTTGTGTTGTGACTGCACAGTATGGAGTCTTTTCCTGGAGTGGCGAGCCGTGTTTTACAGGAGTTTAGGACTCTTCTTCAGCATGGCCCTTCACCGCTCGGGTTTACCAACCTGCTGCAGATCATTACCATCAACATGTTTGCAGTATACAACGCACATAGTAGAGGTAATTTTGCACTCTACTCAAAAACATACATGGCTTGCATATTTGTTTTTCTATTCTATTGACTGAGTATAAAATTTGCATTAGGAATCTGACTACACGCAAGCCTTCATGTTGAAATTTAAATCCAGACGACTTTGCAAAGTTTTGACTCTACTGTGTTAATAATATTTGTTTTTTATGTAGTTGGGCGTCTTATTGTAGCACTTAAATGCAAGATTGAAATAAAAATGCCTTGATTAAACACAAATAACTAATGAAGTAATTGTTCTCTGCCAGGTGAAGAAGGAGATACCCGATCCGTCTTATTAGAACAGAGCACAGCTCTCGGCCTCAGTATGTTCGCCTTGCTGGTTCAGCGATGCACAGAGCTTCTGAAAGAAACTCCAACCGGTAAATACTCAGTCCATATTGTTTGAACATGGCTGAATCCATTTTTTTTTTTGTTTTGTTTCGGTCCTCTGCCATCGTCTTTCTAGGAATTAAAATTCATGGGAATTCTTAGTTTTTACCTTTCATAAGAAATCACAGATTAAACTTTAAGACGTGCTGATAAATCAGCTGCTAACCAGAATTTAGCCTTATAGAACACGACTGATGATATGTAGGAAAATTGATCTTTTTTTTTCAGGTTCCTCTGGCAGCAACACTCTTCAGAGTGAATGTTGTTACCAAGTGATGAAAAAAAACAAAGTTGACTATTTTTACTTTAATTGAGATGCTTTATGGAGATGTTAGATGTGTATTGAAAGGAAATGGGTTTCTGTAACTTAAAGACTTTGAGAGGTCGTGGAACTGGACATGGAGACGATACCATGAACACTGTTTGTGACACAGCCAGCAAGTCACCCTATATGCAAACTATTGCCTGTAAAATTACTGTAAAGTTCCAACAAAGGTAGATCAGTTTTTTATAACATTTATTGTGACCAGGGGTCTATCGGGGAATAGCTGACAGAGAATCTCCAGCAGCCTGGTCTGACCTTTTACTTTAACTAATTGCTATGGACATCATACAACCTGGTTTGGTGTTAGAACATGTACCAAAAAAAAGTGTTTGGGAGGGTGGTTATTGGTTACTTTAAAAGCAAGATAAATAGATACTCTTTTAAAAATACTTTCAACAGAAGCCTTTTCAGATGGATACTGTGTAGATATCGAATTGAACAACACGTATCAATCTACCATTTGCCAGGTTAGGTTATTGTTGGCATTTTAGGAATTTCAGGGGTGGGAAAGTTAAAGTTTTATGGGTTCATCTCTGCTCTAGATTTGAATCAAATGTAGTTCTTAAGAGTACAGGATGGATGTATTAAAATGAAAGAAATTTCAGCCAAAACAAATCCTTTATGTCCACCCTTATGTCATGTTAAATTAGTAGGATGATGTTGTGTTTTTAGTTTCTCTTGTCCGATGCCAAAGCATTTCTTAATGTTCCTTAATGTATTTTCCAGATCACAAGTTTCGCGTGTCTCTAAGAATGGATGAAATGTAGTTGTTCATTGTAGTACTGAGCGATTTGTATTGTGATTTAAAAAAAAAAGTTATTCTAAACCACCTGCTTTAAGGAAAGCTACATTTCTTTGTGCTTTGCTGGAACCGATTCCAGCTGAAAAAAGATTGAAAGACAAATGAAACAATCCCCAAACTGCTGTTAGTTCTTATGTTTTCCTAACAGCTGTTAGTCAATACCTACTTATTGAAGATCTGTTGAGTTTTGCTTTTGTTTCCCGATACCTAATAATGTCTGATTTTTACCCCTTAAGAAAAACATCAAAACTTAATACACTGAATTGTGTTGCTAAATGTGATGCACCACTAAATAATATTTTTTATTCACAGGTTGGTTGTTTTAGATCCACATTTTCTGTCCTTAAAGGATCCGTTCATTAAAAAATCAAACTCATTAAGTTCTGTATTATTATGAATGATTGATGCATCCATTTAGCTTTGGCTGAATACATTATGGATACCCATAGTGTTGCTGTCTTTTAGATGCGGTCTCAGTGGCAGATGGAGAAGAGCAGGACAAAACCCAAGAGATGCAGGGTATGGTCAGAGTTTCTGCATTCCCACTGGAGTTGAGAGAACTACTGCCCAGCATTAAAGTGTGGTCAGACTGGATGCTGGGACATCCAGAAGAGTGGAACCCACCCCCATGCAGTTTAGAGTGAGTACTTTTGTGTTGTTAAATATAAATCTTCTAGGGCCCACCTCCTGCTGCAGGAGAGCAAGATATAGGCTGGAATATATAGGCTGACTGGGAAATTTATTTCTGTCAAATTGATTAATTTTACTTTAACTCCTGGTTATAATACTAATGTAATAAAAACATTATTTTAAATAAAGAAAAGCATACATCTATTATAAGAAAGAAGGAGGGAAATGTTTTATTCTATGGAAATTTATATTTGTGGAAAATAAAGTAATGCAATTATTCAATGAAAGAACCTAAGAAGCTGCTAAAATCTGAATTTGTTATACAAATAATTCAGGTTTTTATCACTGTTGGCGAAAGTTGTTTAGAGATTGTAAGAGATGAGTGTGTATCTAACGTGCGCTGATGGCAGGATAACCTGTCAATTGAATCTTCCTGTGTCAGAAGGAATATGCTAACTCCAATGTTGCAGCTTAGAAGATTTATTGAGCAGATGTGAGTGACGGGTTCATGGACAAAAGGAGGGTAGAGATGCTGATATGATTATTTCTGTGCATGTAGGCTTGGTTATCTGGAACAGAAAGCAGACAACAAAGTGTGTATCAATAACTATATCAGTAGACCCCAGCTACATATGGGTGCAGTATGAAATCGAGCTGCAGTAACACTGAAAAGCCCATAGATGGCACTGTAACACCACACCAGTAAAATGAACAGTAGTTTGCTCTGCGTGAAATATTATCCTAAGTAAACTTGCACTGCTTGTAAGTGGATAAACTTGACAACAGTTTCCCAAATGGGCTAAAACTACAGTAAAGAAAAATACAGACCAATATAGAGCAAGAACACACACAGCACACATACACTCATGATTATCAAAGGATTAGCAGCAGATTTAGGTAACCACCTATATCCCACATCCTTTAATGTAATCCCCTCACTACTTCATGTGATGATTCCTTGATCAAGGTGCAGTCCAGATGTTTGGCAGTGTCTTGCTGACTTGTGTAATGCACTGGCCCTTGTGGACCATGAGGAGATGCTGCTCTACAAGGTGGATACGGATGAAGTAGAGGGAGACGAGGAGCTGACCATGCTTCAGTTGAAGGAAGACAAGCTGCTTGCTGGTTTTGTGCCACTGTTGGCTGCGCCTCAGGAGCCATGTTACACAGACAAACACACCGACATGGTCAGTATTGCATAACACTTGTGACCGCATGCTTTTATTTTCAATTTTTTGCACATGTCCGAAAGTTTCCATGTTGTGTGTTTTTGGCACTACTAACGTTTATTCTCGTGGCTCAGGCCATAGCAGAGGATTGTAAGAGAGTAACAGTACTGAAGTACTTCCTGGAGGCTTTGTGTGGACAAGAGGAGCCTCTGCTGGCCTTCAAGGGAGGCAAATACATATCTGTCGCAGCCTCTCCCTCACCCAACCAATCAGAGGATACAAGGAGCAGGCAGGACTCTTTAACAGAGAAGGAGGTGACTGCTTGCTCTCCTTTCTCTAAATCTACTGTAGGAACATAAAAAGAAAAAACAAACATCTGTTGTTCAAATGAAATTCACATGTGAGAAAGCTGATCTTATTCTCATTATCGTCTGGTTGGCAGTCTGAGGACGTTATACTCGAGGCCGAGTCTTCTCTTTCTGGATCAGAAGAAGAGGATGATTTTGAGGATGCCGGAGACAGTGAGAATGACATTAAGGAGCTGAAGGCACGACGGCACGCCCTTGCTAGCAAGCTGGCGCAGCAGCAAAAACGCAGGGACAAAATACAGGTAGGAAACAAATTACGAATGACCTTTATAGGTAAAGTGATCCGAGACAAAGTGGAGCCTCATGATGTTTTTGTGTGTTTCAGGAAGTGTTACAAACCGGTGGCCAGTTAGAACTGGAAGTAAGGCCCCTGTTTTTGGTCCCGGATACCAACGGCTTCATCGATCACTTAGATGGGCTGAAGAAGCTCCTTCAGTGTGGAACCTACATAATAGTTGTGCCTCTCATCGGTTAGAGAAACATAAAGAAAACAGATGATAATTCAAATGATTAATTTAAACGTTTTAAGTATTAAACACCACATATTGCATTCACCTCATTTCTGTATACTGACTTTATTTGTTGTTTTTTTCCTCCAGTGATAACGGAGTTAGATGGTCTGGCTAAAGGCCAGGACCCTTCTGGGGGGGCAGTGGGGTCAGGAGGTCGAAGCACTGGTAGTCGAGGCAACTATAACATCAGTATGAGCCATGTGCGGGCCGTGCAGGAACAAGCACGGTCTGCAGTGGCTTTCTTAGAGAAGGGCTTTGAAGCCAGGGAGCCATGCCTACGAGCCCTAACGAGCCGAGGGAATCAGCTGGAGTCCATCGCCTTCCGGAGTGAAGACACCTCAGGACAACAGGTAAGGAGTCTAGCTGTTTGCAGCGCCTCGCAACATATTCATACCTTTTTAAAGCTTTCGGATTTTTACATTTTCATGCTTGACCCATAAAGTTAAATTTATTAGAGTTTAGTATGAAACATCAAAACAAGGTTGCAGATTACTATGCTGTTAATGGAAAATAAATATATTGTTTTTAGAATAAGAAATTCTCATTCCGCTAAATAAAATCAAGTGCATCCAGAACTGATTTGATGAAAAGTTAGGAACGGTAAAGCCCAACAGACATGCATCTTTCTTCTTTCAGGGAACTCAGATATTTCTTAAAGTGACATCACTAGGAGCTGCTTTTAGACATTTTGAATACAGGCTCAGATCTGTACAGAAGAGTTGCTGAAAGGAGACCGTTTATTAATAATTATTTTGGCCCATATGCAAAACCCTGCATGTGATGCAAAATAACACTCGTCATGACTGCCCGATGAGTGTTAGACTATAAAGAAAACCCCTCTGTCATCCTAACAGAAGACCCCATCTGTAACACCATAAAGTTGTTGTATGACTAACACAGAGCCACAACTCATGTAAGGGAAACTGCAAACCCGTGGAGAAAAATCCCTTTATTTGTCCTCTGTTGTTTTTCAGGGAAACAACGATGATGTAATTCTGTCCTGCTGTCTCCACTACTGCAAAGACAAAGCAAAGGATTGTATGCCTTCTCAGAAAAGTATGTAACACTGACTACTTTAAAACACTCTTCACTTGTGAAAATAGTCTTCTGACCTATGCCTGCTGTTGGCCCATAAACAGATGGAACTGTGAGGCTCCAGAGGGAGGTGGTCCTCCTTACGGATGACCGCAACCTGCGCGTCAAGGCTTTGACCCGCAACGTCCCTGTGAGAGACATCCCATCTTTCCTCAGCTGGGCTAAAGTGGGCTGAACCAGAATCAAGCTAAAATCATAGGGATCTAGCTGATGAAGCCTGCCTGTCACTCAGGAGAGAAGACAAACTCAAAGCAGAGGAAGAAGGAGGAGGAGATGAGTGGAGAGAGGAAAGGGTAATGCGAAGGCAAAGAACCACTTCTTCAGGATTACAAGCAGAGTGGTGTTGATGAGCTAATTCTTCTCAGTGAGGAAGCATGTGCGTGTATGTATGCATTAGGATCATCAAGCTTCCCCCGTTAAGAAAGAAAGATTTGGATTTGGGGGGGTTGCTGCATGCAGCCTCCAACCTCTGCAAGAATGATTCAGATTAAATGCAGATGATGATGAAAAACGGTGAAGTAAACTGTCTGTGATCATGTGTTTGATTAGGACAGCAGGAATTAATATTATACGTGGGGTTCTGCCTCTAAAGGCATCAGCCTGTACTGGTGAGCTTTAACAGTAGAAAGAGCTGAGGGTAGAGCTACAGGGTTAAGGTGTGCATCAAGACAACATAAAGGGATGATTGTTGTTTGGGCTGAAATTCAAGCCCTGTTTCCAAATGCAGCACCCAGATAGAATCACATGAATACACTGTTTCCTGTTTACCCAGGAAATACTTGATTCTTCTTTGGCAGCTTTCTTCAGCTTGATGCTAATGTTAAAATGTCTGTGCTAAAAAACAAAGTCTAACAAGACATTTTCTTTGCTCGTTCTTTATTTCCCTGTATATATTTCTTCATTTTATGGAATTAAACATAAACACTTGAAATTTTCTTTTTTTTTCTTCCTCTATTTCATATATTTGCAAAAACCTAATTGCATTTTTTTTTCTTTGTTCGTTTGTTTTTTTTTTTTTTTGGGCAGTCTTGTAACACGCCCCAAACCGGATCCTGACTGGTGATGTAGTTGGTGGGTTACTCCCACAAAAAGTCATGGTAAATTATTTCTCATGCCATTGTGTGCTGGTTTCTCAGACAGGTGTAATGTTAGAAGGGAATTTTTTTTTTTTTATTAAGTCGCTTAGGTAAATATTTTCAAATAATGCATTTTTTAATCTCTTTAGTAGTCTTTTAATTTTTTGATACATTTATTTTATCCAGCACCCCTTGATAAGAAGTAAGGCTGTGGTAGCTTTTTTATAGATATGTGTTTGGTAAAGATTAAATAAACATGACAAATTTGTAAAAATTCACCAGCCAAGGATTTGATATTAGATTTTTTTTTCTTTATTCATTATGTTCAACAATCAACTGTTCCTCTGCTAAAAGCATCATGCTTGTTTTTCTGTTTTGTCAGCTGCATCAAAGTTATTTCTTCAGTTATTTTTAGTACATAAGCAGATCAAGTAACGGTGTGTGTCCTTTTTGCACTTGTTTTTGTTTATTCAGGGGTTCGTGAGATTTGCTTTAATGCAGTGTTTCTCAACCCTGATCCTTTTTGTTTTACACGGGTGTCCTCTCCACCACACCTAGATTCAAATGATGATATTTAATTCTGCATGTCGTCAAGTAGCCTGTTAATCAGTCAGGTGTGTGACCAGGAAAAACACCTACAACTACAGGACAGTTCGCCGTGAGGAGAGAGGATGAGAAACCCTTCTTTAATGCTTATTTTTGAATAATCCAGTAATTCCATCACTTTCAGTTTGATATCAAATCAACTAGTTCTTATGAAAAAAAACACTCGTACGTTTTCTATTGTAGTCTTTATGGAAAAAAGAATTATACTGGCAAATGACACAAAGAACTCCAGCTATTGGTGGCACATCTCTAGATTTAAACATGGTGGGGTTAAAAATCGGGGGGGGGGGTGTTTGCTTTTGTATGATTGCTTGCTTTTGAGAATTCTAAGTTAACTTGAGTTTGTGTGTGTTTCCGTTATCTATCATTAACTGAGTGCTTTTAGTGACATCAGTGTGTGCCCCCTCCTTTGTTTCCTTTGCCATGTCCATTTTTAAACTTCAGTGGCATGTCATTCAAGCTATGTTGTACTAGAACTTCTTCAGCCATTATTCCATCTGCAGCTTGTATGTTTTACCAAGTTGAGCAATCAAGAAAGCTATTTCATTGTTATATGTTGTGTTTGTGGATCTGTGGCAGATTTGGTATTAAAGAAATGTACAAAGAAACTAAACTGCACTTTTTCCTTCAATAAAGCTGATCAAACAATCCCTTGGTAGTTATGGCCAAAAGAACAAAATCCCAGATACAAGTGACTAAAACGAGCTTTCTCCTGAGGCTGGCTGGGCTCTCCCTTAGAGACAGGGTGAGGAGCTCGGTCATTAAGGAGAGGCTCGGAGTAGAGCTGCTTCTCCTTCACATCGAGAGGAGTCAGCTGAGGTGGCTCTGACATCTATTTCCTGGGGCTCCCCCCATCAGAGTCGGAGGAGGTGCCTGGGGAGAGGGAAGTCTGGGACACCGGTCCCGGATGAATCGGGAGACGAGTACGAGGTTAGGTATTTTAATGCAAGTTAAACAAAATCACTTAGTCAATTCAGGGGGTGCATTCTTTATGCAAAGGTTAATTACAGCAACCTTCAAAGGTACATATCAATGTAACAGGTTTAGCTCAATCATATCTAAAAATAGAGGTGGAAATATTTTGGCTAACTCTGAGGGCTCAAGTGGATTAAAGCTGTCCAAGCACAGTTCATATTCTACAGTTACGTCAGTTGCTGCCTGACTTCCAGAAATGAAACAACTATATTAAAAGGGTTGCCAATGATTTATTTATTTGTTTAAAGATCCAATTTTATTGATAAAATGATCAAATCATTACTGCTAAGTGCAGGGGGAATGGACGGTTGAACAGAGCTATGGCTCTGGGTGAGTTTGGTGTATTAAAAAAAATCTACAATTATTCTGATTTTCCTCAATTATTAGAGAGAAATATGCTCCTTTTAGTAGCTCTCCAGCAATATTAGGTAATACAGAGAATATTAGGTAATACAGAGGAGATAAAAAAAAGTACGACAGATCTTTAAAAATTATAATAGCATTATCTGATAAAGATCAACTAAAGTGAAACCTTTTGGGGGAGGAGAAGTAAGTTTGAAGGTTACTAAAAAGTGGTCAAATAGGACAAGGTTGTGAGGAAACACTGTTATTTATTCATATATTGCCCAGTGTTAGCAAAATGTCCAAAGTATGAAGATGAGAATGCATGGGACTATGCACATTCCATCAAAGCCAATCAAGTCTAAAATACTATTAAAGGTTGTTAAAGCTATCACCTTCAATGTCTGTACAAATGTTAACATCTCCCACTATGATGACCTTCGGTATTTAACACTAAATCAGATAGGAACTCTGAAAACTAGTTGAATAATTAGGAATAAGGACCTGGTAGATGATGCAAAGTTGCATACAGAAGAGGTTTTGTTGCTTTACAATTTTATTTATGAGCTCCATGGTCACTAAACAAACCCCTCTGTGGTGAAGGAATTAAACATTTCCAGAACTGGGTACAGTGCTCACATTCTTAGGGTCCAACATGGTGGAGTTTAGCTCCTCCTCCACCAGGAGATCTGAAGACACTCGGACTACAAACAAAAACAAGCGGGGGAAAAAAAGAAATTCAGTAAGCTGAAGAGTGGATCAGCAGGTAGCACTAGAACCATCAAGAAGGTCTTGAGTTTGAATTCCAGCCTGGAGCCTTCCTGTTTGAACTTCTCTTACATGTTCTCTGGGTACCACAGCTTCTTCCTACAGTCTAGAAAGATGAATGTAGGGTTCATGGGTACCTCTTGTATCAGGTGTGCCTCTGTGATGGAATGGAGACAGATCCAGGTTGACCCACCTTCCAGCCGATGATATCTGGGGATAAGTACCAGCCAACAAGTTCCTGGTTCAACACAGATGCCCAGGACAGCTTGAACCAAATGATTGAAGTCAGGACAGAGGAATGAGTTGTGATTGTTTATTTTAGCTAGAGCAGAACGAAGCATGTAGGTATGTAAAGTCAGACGGGACAACTCAAGCAGAATTTAAATATAAGGTAGATCCAAATTAAAGAAGGAGCCATGAAGAGTCAAAAGCTTCCAGAGTCTAGAGTTTTTTCTCCCAACAGGAAAAATCAGAAGATTAAAAGGAAGACAGACCTATTTTCGTACTGGAGAGCAAACCCAGAACATTCCCACTAAAGTAGAGGGAGAACCAGCAAGGCCTGAAGGTTCTAAGCAAGCTCAGAGGGAAACGGTCATACAATTTAAATCCATATTTACACAAACAAAATAAAGTCTGACAAAAGATGTTGAAAAAAAATATTTTCAATTCAGTTCAATTCATTATATTTATATAGCACCAATTCGCAATAACAAAAGATATAATCTCAAGGCAGTTCACAGACAAAATACATTTAGATCAGTTAAAAGTTTCTTCCAAGGAAAACAAGTTGATTGCATAGCCATTGACTCGGAAGACATACTCCTCCTGGAACATCAGAGAAGTTCTGGAAGATCAAAATAGTTCTGCAACCAAAGCAGGAAGCTGCCTGCTGCTCAGCACTTCAGTTCCCTTTTAGGTCCAACTCGGACACGTCTTCAAATGAAACCATCTTCGGGGTTTGGACTTTGGCTAGGCCATTCAGGTGGAGCTCAGCACTGGCAGAGGATGTTCCATAGAGGAATAGGAGGATCACAATATGGAGAAATACATCCAAAATAGAAGATTAGACTCATAAATAGAAATGTGTAACACTGAGAAAATGGGCTTATTAAAATATCTATTCTTAATTCACTGAGTTAATCTTTTTTCCTGAAAACTGATTTTATACTGAACATAAAAAGTGCCGAATTTCTGCCAGCAGAGGGAGCTGGTTCCCTGTAGCTTTATGAAGGGGAATAATAACAATGAGGTTTGTATTTAAAAAAGGAAAATGTTAAAAAATTAAGAATCCTTATTTTATCCTAATTTTTCAAGCAGTTTTCATAGTTCCTATCCGATGTAATGTTAGATTCATGAAAGGTCATCATAGCAGGAGATTTTAAAATTTGTCCTGACATTGAAGGTGAAAGGATTGATGGATTGCGCATATTCTCAGACTTTCTCATCTTCATATTTTTGGCAATGAGAATGCACACACGGCTGATTCACATTGTACGTGAGGACCTAAGGAAATGGTTCGACGCCTGAATGAAAATCTTGGGCTCAATCTCGAAACCAGCTCCTAAACACTAACCCTAAGCCATAACCCTCCGTTTGCACGTTCTTGTGGAGTGTCTGCGACATTAAGGGTCATTTCAAACCATGTAGTGAGTAGTTTTGGAAGGTTAAGTTTAGGCAACTGGACGTGAAGTTTTCTAGAAGATGTTTCACCTCTCATCCAAGAGGCTTCATCAGTTTTAACTGATGTAGGAGAAAACAGGAATAAATATACTGTAGGTGTGACAAAGAAAATGAGAGGGTGAGAAAAGAAACAAAACGTGACTCTAATCCCTCCAACATAATGGCCAGTGGAGGGAAAGGTCCGTTACATTCTTATTTATAGCCCTCGACTTTCAATCAGTGCGCCCTCCACAGTTGTTAGTAGGACTTCATTGGTTGGGGTAGTGCTTAGGTCTGGGATCTGGCTTTCTTTCTCTAAAAAAAATAACTTTCTTCTTCTGCTGTTGCTGCTGCTTCTTCTTCATTCATAGGGATGCTAAGAAGGCCTGGTAGGGAGTTCATAGGGACGCTAAGAAGGCCTGGTACTCGATACTGACATTCGGCCAAAATAACAGTCAGAGACTGCCTCCTACCCGAAGGTGAAGGAACATGAGCCTCTTGTCCATTGGGGTAAACTCCAACGTGAGATGCCTGGCTGTGCAGGGGCAAACAGACCTTCCCATGCACTCTGCCTCTCTCTATGGGCTACTCCACAGTAAAAGAGAGTCCAGCCTTTCTCAAGGAGCTGGGTTCCAGAGTCAATGCTATGAGTGGAGGTGAGTTTGACTATTTTTAGCCAATGTTGTTCCACCTTCGCATAAGCTCAGGCTCACTGAAACCCCTCCACCAAGCTGTGGCAGTTCAAAGAGGGGACAGCTATATGTATGTTTCTCTCTATGTTTCATTTTGTTTTTGACTTGTATTTCCACATAAATAAGGTAAAACATATTAAATTTTCCCAATGAAGCCTTAACCCTTTAACTACCTTTTCAACCTCCAGCCTGCCTTTTTTCAATTGAAATGATCAACTATTTGGTTGACCAGGCAGTTGAAGGGTTAAAAGACACATCAAATATCCATGTTTGTCTATGGCTTCATACGCAACATAAAAAGTATTATGTGTTCAAACATATTTACAATGCAAATCCTAAAGACATCGATAATTGATCCTTAACCTTCTGTAATTGTTCTTGAGGTTATAACCACATAAAATTAACCATTTTCTGTCAGGATCTGGAGCATTTTGGGTTATTTGAGGAGTTAACTTTCAGTTATGATTATTTATCTCTGGTGTTTCCTTAGTTTCTATTTTTGATTAGTTAGATCTGTCTCTACTTTGTTCCTTGCTAATTTTAGATTCATGTTCCAATTTTCTCTGTTTACTCTCCTACCCTTTTATCCGCTGTTTAGATGAAGGTAGGTAAGGGTTGGAGGACAGCATTGTCTTGTTTTTATCAAATTTGCCACCACATCATACTTTATCTTCTTCCAGTTGATGACTGAACATTGCTCAACATGATGCCACTTGGAACAATGTTTCATAACATAAACCTGCTTTAAACTTATAAGTAATTTTATTCTTGATTTAACCATTTTCTTTCTAGGTCTCCATAATCCTTTCTGTTTACTAATGTTCTCAAACTGTTAAAAGCTCTAGAGAACAGCTGTACTTATACTGAGATTAAATTAGACAAAGGTGCCCTCTATTCAGGACTGATTGCATTTAAGTTTGTACGTGCAAAAGGGGGTGAGTGCAAATGCAAAACTCTCATTTCATTTCATAAAAGAAAAAAAGTTTTTCCATTTTAAAGGTATGTGCTGTTTTACAAGTAATCCCAGTAAAATGCATTGAACTTTGGGGTTGGAATATGATAGACCGTAAAAAAAAAAACAAAACAAACTATAGTTTTTTTTTTAATATTTTTCTAGGGCAAAACATAAGACATTTTGGCAGCAGTTTTAGACAGAATAAGTGACAGACAGTAACCAGGTTCTCCTTTCTGTAAAAGCAGGAATCTTTGCTGTAATTGTTCATACCAGCTGTCTGCTGGTTAAAACGATGGTTACAAGGGTTGATAAACTTGGTTATTACTAGAGTTGTCTTTATACTTAAATGAAAATTGTATAGTCACCTTTATACATCCATATTCCATTATACTTGAAAATTGTTCAAAAAATGAGACAAACAGGCTTTCAGTCATAAAGTCGTACATTCAAAATAGCAATTATTGTAATGTCTCATACTTAAGAGGTTAAAACTAATAAAATAACAATGAAAGTCTGTATTCATAATCAAACACCTGCATAAGATTAGAAACAGAGCAGGCTCACTCTCTTTCTTGTTTCTCATGAATCCTCCAAACAAGAGCTTGTTGCAATTGGCCCTTAATCTCTGTTGCTTTAAATTTTGGGGTATCCAAGTGGTTCCAGAAAGGGCCGTGTGGCTGCTGGTTTTCTTTCCACCCAAGCAGTAGCACACCAGACTCCATTCATCCCATCAATTCATCAGGTTAAGACCAAACTCACTTGATGACTATTGTCTGGTGTGCTACTGCTTGGGTGGAAAGAAAACCAGCAGCCTCACGGCCCTTTCTAGAACCACTTTGACACCTGTGCTTTAAATAGTGCTCTCCCCATGCTGTAGCAAACACAGACACTGCATTGCTTGATTATCCCCCCCTCCTTTACAGTGAAAGTAGGTCAGGGTTTCCAAACACAACCCCACTCCCCAGTAAAAACATAAACATAGCATGACAAGCTATTTGTTTTGTGGTTTGTTAAATGATGAAACAGCAGTGATTATGCTTCATTCATTTTTTTCTCTTTTTTATTTGGGAGCTTTTGCTGCATTAACACTAACCATTTAGTGTTAAGGCACAGTTGAGGGTTTCATATTAAGGTGCGAACAAGAGCTGAGAGGTTTAGCTCAGGAGGGTAACAGTAGGGAGACAGTACTTCCTTGAGCTGTGCTTGCTGCTCTGCGATGTTCTCGTTCATTGTTAGGATTCTCACCTGTAATGTAATGCAAATGCGTTTTCATCTATGTTCCTAATGGATTTTGGTACAGCAGTTCCGAATTGAATGTTTGCCTGTTTCCTTACTCTGATGTTGTTGAGTGATGTCCTTTTAGTTAGCCTGATGTGCAGGAGCCTCCCCACAGTGAGGCTGTCTAAGAAAGCCCAGACTCTTAGATCCACAAGGAACTCGCACACATCAACCAATTCCACCAGCTCATCATCTAGTGTTTCACTTTGGTTGTTCAGGTACAGTGTTAGATTCTATAGACAGACAAGAACATCACCATTTCAACTTGTTTTGATTAAATTAGATGGTTTTACAAAGCTGTTATTCTCCTAAGATTTATATTTACAGGACACAATATATGTATCTTTCTGTTTTCACAAGTATAAGAGTTATAAATAGTAGAAAAATATTTTAATGAGTATTCTCTAAAGCTATATAAAAACACAAACAATGTAAGCACAATGTAAAGAATTATGCAAGACTTTAATCTTGTAAGCAACAACTGTATATTTTTTAAGCCTCAACTATATATGTATATGCGAAACAGTACTGATACTTATATAGAAAGATGTCACCAAGACAGCCAGTTACTTTTCTACCACTGTTAGGCCTTTTTGTGTTATGCAGTGCAGCTCACTCAGCATGCAGACCTGGAGGCTGTGTGTGTAGCATGGCAGCAAGTTTTGGAGCAGAGGCTTAGCACTCCAGTTTATGTCTGCTGTGTACAAAGCAGTCATGCTGTATTCCACAAGGGGTATCTCAGGTAGCAGAATCCTTGCCAGCTGCTGTGTGTCCAGGATTTGTTCCACTGTGATGCTGACTTTCAGACCAGGGCAGCTGGACAGCAAAGTGGCCCACAAGTAACCACACACCACCTTGAAAGAGATCATTTAGCACTTGCAGGTTTTTCTTTTTTTCTTTGACTTCTGGCTTATTGTGTATCTTTTTACTGAGCTATTCTGTTTGAGGCTTTTACACAGGTAATAGTCTGTGATCTATATCGTCTTTTTCCCTGCTTACCTGCTGATGTGGCTCATTCTGAGTGCAGTACAGTGACAACCTCTGCAGGATTTTTCCATCTCTGCCATAGCTGGACCTCCTTTCTCTGTTACTTTGACTAAGAGACAGCAGCAACTCATTTGACAAACAGGAATAGCTAAGGTAGAGGTGAGTGAGGCCTTGCAGCTGTTGCAGCACATGTATTATGTTGGGGATGAGGTGGTCCGGCACAGTAACAGAAAAGAAGCTCCTTAGATCCAAAGAATAAAGGCCACAGGTGGGAGACAGGCTTCTTTGGTTTTGTATAATGGCAGAAAGCAGATTCAAACCCTGTAGGTTCAAAGAGTTGGGAAATAAAGCAGGTTCAACTGAGTTATTGTGGTAGTTGTTGCTGAACACAAACTGAGTGATGCTTTTTTGTATTAGATTTAACCTGTGAATAGAGATTTGTACTAATACAAGTTCATTAGCTTACTTTGGAATTGAGTAAATTACTTCAGATAACCAGACGGGTTCACGACCATAAGAACTAAGTTGTGTCTATATCTGCATGTCCAGAGATCCAGGCATTAGGATGATATGAAATCAAATTTCTTCCCAATTTCTGTTTTGTGAGAAAACACCAACCATTAAGTTATCAGAATCAGAAATACTTTAATAATCCTTGAAGGAAATTACTTAAAGTAAGTTAAGTTAGCCCTATTGTTGCAAATAGGCAACAAACCTGTTAGTCAAACAGCCATACCGTCACTAAGGGCAGTTATTGCCCTGTGTGCACCTAGGAACCTTTGACAATCCCTTGTTTCTGGTACAACTGGTACCTGACTGTATGAGATCGTTGACTGTCATAACAGTTGTCAGAAATTTAAATGAGAATTCCACATCATTTAGTTTATATAAACTTTTATGTTGTTCCAACTGAAAATTTATATTTTTATTTAACAATGTTCATTTTATTTACCTAAAATTATAGAAATCTCTTTCCATGGAGAAAAAAAATCAACTGAAATAATTAGTTGCTAGATAAATCTATCCTAAAATATCAAATATAGCTATTCTTTGGGGTATTAGGTCAATGCACATTCATAATTCAGAAATATTACATATTTTCTACCTACTGTAAATGAAAATATAAGTTTTAATCAAATCAGAATCAGAACTTAAATAAAACTGATAAATTCAGATGTATAAAATAAGAGTATATATGTTTTTTAAATGGTTTAAATAACATTTAACAGGTGAAAACTGTGATTCTATTTAAATATAACTGAAGCTATGACATTCATTTTTAAATCATAACTAAAACAAATTTGTAAAGGAAAAAATGAAAGGGCTAAAAGGGAGCTATCAGTTACTATGTCTGTTCCATTATATAATTGTTAGAATTTTGTTTTAGTATAATGTCTTCATAACAGGGGCCAAAGCCAGTTCTACAGGGGCACTGGCCCCTGTTGGCCCCTGTCTAGAACTGTCCATGTTTGCAACAAAACCTTTCTTACATTATTATTTGCAATATTGCATTTTTCAAATTATATTTGAATGACCTCATTCTCCATACAAAACTGTCAAATCCTTGAATGTTTTTGTAGGACAGTGGAGTGGGCACATTAGGTATGCTTGAGGAAAACGTTTAATGGCAAGTTTTCTGGGAAGATGCAGTTACCTGTGGTGTCCCAATCTGAATCTTATCCAAGCTGATGACTTTCAGTCTTGAGGAACCTGCCAAGAGGAAATAAATCAGTTTGTCGACCAGATCATCTCTGAGGCCCTGACCCCAAGGGGACCGGTCCAGCTCTAGTCTTTCAATTGACAGGGACTTCAACTGGGATTTTACTCTGTGGTGATAAAAGAAGGTTCAGTTTCAAAGCCTGCTTTCAGATACATGTTCAGCTTGCAAGTTATTTTACCTGACAAGTGCATCCAGCAGCCCGCATATGGTGGCATTTAGACGCTGAGCCATGACAATGGATCGTGGAGGATACACAGTCACCTCCAAACTTTCCAAGAAGACACCCAAATTTTCAGCATAACCCACAGCCGCTATGTATTCAGACTGCTTGTATTTAGAGATACGACCAGTGAAGTTGAAAGAACGGTAGCGCCAGAGACAAGGCAGGCGCATGATCTTGTGCCAGTGATGACAAACCAGAGCTGCCTTGCTGCGATCATAGTCACGGAGATATTTGAAGATGTGCAGCAAGCAAGTATCAGGCAGCGTCTCCCACTCACCAATCTCAGCTCCACGGATGTCTAGGCACATGTCTTCGTTTTCACAACCGGAGGAAGAAGAACCTTCCTCCCTTGACCTGTCTTCGTAATTCTCCATGGTTTTTATGAATTCGAATACTAAAACAGGTGGCAGCCAGTAGAAACGGATTCATGAGCCTGTTCAACTAAGAATGAACAGCCAAGTCAAAAAAAAAACCCAAAAAAACAGAAATTATCTGTGAGTTATGTATTACCTGAAAGGTCTCCTCTGGCAGAACATACAACAAAGCAAAGTACTGGCTATAGAACCTTTGGGTTCTGCTACATCAAGAATCAGTTCTAAAATTAGTTCCGGAAACAAAATGAAAAGAAAACACTCCAACAGTCTAATTCAAAAACATGCTTCATTAAAATTTCATTTGGTTACTTTATCAAACCACTAATGTTGCTGCTAATCATTGAACTTCTATTTCCCAGAGGTACAACCAAGTCATTATTTGCAAGTGATAAGTAGTTTAAATTATCTCACCTAAAATCCCAAGTTGATAGAAGGTTAAGACCTACAAGTCTTGAGTCAAGTCCAAAACTCAAGGTTTCTCAGAGTTATTCATGTAACTAATGTAACATAAAATCTGCCAAAATTGAGATATCAAAGTATTCAAATTCCTCCTTTTAAACTGCACATTTAGTTGCCTTTCAAATAAATGATGCTGCATGTAGCTGAATAGTTTTTCCTCAATAAATTAAAAAAGTCTGAAAAAAACATTAGATGAATCCTAGATTTCATTTTATATAGAATAAAGTTATTGACTTAGGTAACTAAGAATGCTAACCATTATTTCCCACTTGTTCTGTCAGAGTCACTTTTCTACAATGATAACATATTGTAATTAATAAAGTAAAATTTTTTTATATATTTTATAATATAATTTTTTTGGAGTGATTAAATTGGTTCATGAATTTAGCTCTATTTTAAATTTATATCAGATTTAGAGGCTAATGCACAGATATAGCATAAAAGTATATGGAATACACATTTTGTAAATAGAAACATACATTAACAGACATGTACTTGCAGTCTTGAAGTAAAATATTCCAATTATATGTAATATGTCTTAAGCGCCCCAGAAAATGAGAAAATCACTCGATACTATAGCACGTGTGTGTTTACATTCTGAATGGTCTTAAGTAGGGAGTAGCAATATGGCGGCTGGTGGTTTCATAGCATCGTGTACTATCAATGGCCAGTCGGCTATCCAGTGAATATACATAGCGATCAGTGGTACAAAGCAGCAGCTTTAGGTATCTTTTTGTTTTCTCTAACCAATTACTTTTTATTGCTTTTACTCAAATAAATAACAAACAATTTTCTTGCTCTCTCATTCACATTATACATAGTATCCACTCATAAAGAAAATGTTTGTATCTTTTTCAATGCAATTTTTTGAAATTCTTTCTTGATTTTGTTTAATTTTTCAGCTTTTGCTTTTAGTTTAGCATTTTATTTACCATATAAGTACATAGAAACAGAAGAAGTTGTAATACTGTTTGTACGTTGTGTATTGAGGAAAATACAGATATTTCTCTTAAAGTAGAAATAACTTGTTAATGCACATTTTGAATAGGTTTTAAAGATAAAACAATCAGCTTAGGTAGAGAGTTTAGTCAAAATGAAATAAGGAATGCTCCCCATTATGGTGCAGAGATAAACATTTGTTTACACAAGAAGAATTTGAATAACAAGTTTTGATTTTGTTTCAAAAGACTTTAAACGTTTCTTTTCTTTATAATATATTCATAAACACATTTAGTATTGTTGTCTGACTCCGTAATGAACCATGGCTCTTTGTGTTTCTTTTAATCATTTGGATTTTATATATTGTGGTTGGGATTATTTTCGTTGTTATTGTCACTTACAGTGATTCTCAGTTCCTTGTTGTGTTCTGTTCACTGAGTTGCACTTTATGTACCTAATTTAGATTTCGTAATATCCGTCTACGTCCTGTGTTTATTTTTGTATTTAGTCAGATTTCCTCAGCTTCTCGGGTCAGGTCTGTCTCATGCACAGGCAAGAAAACTTAAGTCTTACATAAAAGGAATTAATTAAAAACAATAGAAAATCTAACAGAGACTTACGAGGAACTAGAGAACAAGTTGAACAAGTGGTAACAATAACAAGCAATTTGGTACAGGGACAGCAGGAAACAGAAGAACTTGACGGTAAGGGAATAGAAATGGCAAACTGCTGGTATGATTAGCAACAAGGCAACCAGGGAACACTAATTACATGCAGCTTACATTTTTATAAGTTAATGCAAAATCATCAATTAATCTGACATTTTAAATGCAATTTTGTATTAAGAAAAATGGTCCATTTGGAGATTAAGATGTTAACATAGTAATGATTTAATGCAAAATGTGGAAATACACTCTACTAATACTGAATAGTAGAGGCTTCACTAATAGTTAAAAGGAATGTTAAGTCAAATTGTGATTAAAAATGAATAGATTGTTCTGTGATAAGCTGTTTATTCACCCTGGAATAAACAGTGCAACACCTTGAGGTGCAAAGATTTTCCTGAGAGTTTTGTAATACACAAATAATGTAGACATTCTGATAGTGAACTGACATCAAGATGTACAATGGCTAGATTGATTTGATCTTTCACAATGGTTAATTTTCCTTCTTTGAACACCTCAGCTCTTCAAACAGCAGACATTTTGCCTGTAAAGACAGAAATGTACTTTCGTTAACCTGAAGTAATTGTGGTTTGTGTCTCTTTGATAGCCTGTGTAATAACCTCATGCCAGCGCAGGGTGTCGGGGGTCAAGCCCAGGTGGCAGTGTGGACAAGTGTCTATCTGGTCGGCCTCCTGGTTTCTTTGTCCCCAGCAAGGCCCCTCGCTGCCCCACAGGGGATGACACGTGGAGTGGGAGGAGCAGGCAACGCCAAAGTGAGGCCGAGGGTCTGTCTGGTAGTTTATTTTCTGGCCACTAGAGGGCAGAGGTAATTCAGCATCAAAGTTTTCCTGAAACACAGTGAACAGAGACCTACAGTTTAATGCAATATCTGCTCAGAACTACGCTGTGAACACCCGTTTTTTGACAGTTTCACATCAATAATCAGGCACATTTGTAGGGTGGATCCATGGAGTGTTTTAGAGATGTGTGCTTGCATTTAAAAAAGGAAACCCAAAACTGCTCGTAGGGCCACATGAATTATTTACTCAAATGAAACCAAAATTACATTTATGTAATTCAGTAGATGCAAAACAGGTGACAGTTAAATGTCATCTGGACATTTATACATTTACAGGTGCTAAAGTTGACAGAGTTTTGTTAGCTTGTTGTTTATACAGCTATTTGTATTTTTTGTAAAACTTAATATTAACTTAATCATTTTTGTTTTTCACTGCACAGTTATGCTCTCTTTGAAATTATATTGTATTTCAAACAAAACTTCAATAATTCATTAAAAACACCCAATTTTAATAATGAAAGAAGCAAAATAAAGAAATAAGCTAAATAAAAAATTGCTGTGTTATCTTAGACATGTCCAAAAATAAGGGGTTGATCCACAGATTGGATAAGATGTCATTTCTTTTTTCTTTCTTTTTTTTTTTGTAAATGATCCAATAATGTCTGTAAAACTGAATTTGGAAATGTGTTAACTGGAGTGTATCACTCCACAAACAAAAAAAATACTTTTTGTAGACGATAATTCTAAGAAGAATTGTTTTTGTTTGACTGTGTGGGAATTATTTCTTAGGAGTTTAGAGTTAGCTTTTTATCTTTGACACATTAGCAGAGTAGGTGTCAGTCTCTAAAGCCAAAACCTTTCACTTTGGTTTATTATTCACATATCTGCTTTTAGACAGTTGTTAGAGAACAATGAGTATAAGGTTGAAAGAAAAAAATTACATAAGTCCCAAAGCCTACTGCCTGATAAAACAAAATTTGGTGAAAACAAATAGTAATTTCAGAATTAGATTAAGCTTTTCTCTGCAATGTAATATTTTCTACGTACACCGAATTTGTTATGCCATTAAGGTGCTAAACACAGTCATACAGGTGAGACCATATATAACGTCTAATAAACAAATACAAGATGTATAGAAATAATAGGAGAATAGACAAAAGCAGTACATTTTTTTGACGGATGAGATAAACTAAGCCATGGTATGCTTCCAACTTCACATATCAAGTTATATATATATCCTTAAATGTAATATTTGTTTGTTTTTTTATGCTAATGTGCAGGTAGAACCAGAGCAGAGCAGTAAAGTGAAGAGTTTTTAAAAATGAAAAAAGGACTTACAATGACACATATAAAAGACAGTTTACAGTAACGGAAGAACCCACAAGTAAACTACAAGAATTCAGGAGCTTAAATACTAAGAGCTAAATGGGTAAAAAATTAAACAGTTGTGTCAGAATGAGAGCATGGAACCTGCCTGCCCAAAGTTGGCCCTCAAGGGCCGCTGTCTTTCAGGTTTTAGAGGCTTCACTGCTCTAAGGCCTAACTTTGGGCAGGCCAGGCATGGATGGATGATCACCAAATAACAAAAACAGAGTTAAGATAATAATAAAGAGAGAAACTATCTCACCAAGGGAGCACATTTTAAGTAAAATAAATGGACAAAAACAAAGAAACTTAACCAGAAGGGAATGAACTAATGTGACAGCACCTTAGAAACAAACAAGGAAATACTACAAACATCAAAAAAAAAATCAAAAAACACTGGGACAACATCCAAACCAATGGTATATCTGAACACCATTTCATTAATTTAAACAAAGGTGAAAAATTTCAGTTACTTTTTTTCTACTGAATGTGGACCTTTTTAGATAACTCAGTCAATTTTAGAATGAATGGTTTTATACTATGTGTTTACTACATTTGTATTAATAAAATTAGCTCAGTCAGAATACTACCTCATTCGTAACTTTGGGAACAGATTCAGCCACAAGAGACCTCAGACAATACCAGCATGGCTCAGAGGGGGCATCTGTAAAGACAAACAATACCCAATGCATCAGGCTATGGTTCAGTATGTTAGATGTTTCTTTGACATTTTGATAAAACAGTTTGATAAACAGCAAAATCTAACCATTGTCAAAAAACTGAAACTTGGACAAATTAAAATCAGACCTAAAGAGTTTTGATAACTATTTACACCCCTTAAATTTCACATTTTTCTCATTAAAGTCATAGACTTTCATGTATTTCTTAGATTTGTATTTGATAGAACAACCAGAAAGTAGAGGGAAGCCGTAAAGTGAAAGTTTCTTTTGCAAATGATAGATAAATATACTATGCATTTAAAAGTCTAATCTGCTCTGATATCTGATAAATCCAGTGCAAATAACTGTCCTCTGAACTCAGTTAATAGTTTCCACATTGCTGCCACTTCGTCTCAGCGTAAAACTAGCTATTTTGTGAGGGCATCAGCAGTTTAATAGAGAATATTAGTAAACACATATTAGTGAGCATCTTTAAGACCGAGGGATACAGCTAACAGGTCATGAAGAAAGTTGTAGAGGCATTTAATCTTCCTAGATCTTACAGGGGAACAACAGAAACCAATAAAGCATAATTGACCTTTCTCCCCTAGAGGTATCAGATCATTTGGAAGGTAATGTATATCATTTTACTTTTGAGTATGAATTTGTTAAAGCCATAATGATTCTGTGGTTCTGTTTATAAAGTAATTTCCAAAAAGATGAGATGAGTTGGATTCTTTAAACCCAATAGATGATCTCTTTGAGCACATTAAATCAATAGAATGTCCCCACAGGAATGTGGAAGCAATATACCAGTTTGTGTGCATGTGTATCTTACCCTTTGTGGTGGGGGGATCAGGTGACGCCGAGGGGGGATTCATGTCCTCCACTTTTGACAGGTCGGTCTCTGGGAGGTAGTCCTCATCGGCCTGTGCCTCTGTAGTTATCATAGCTTCCTGTGCCAATGTCTCTGCAATACTGTTGCGTTGATCCTCTAAAATCTATGACCATCAACCACACAGACCAGGCAACACCAAAAAACAAAAAAACAAAAACAAAACAAAACAAAAAAAAAACGAAACAAAAGCTCTGATAGTTGCAAATAAAGTTTTTTTTTTTGTTTTTTTTTCCTGTGGCCCATCTTGATTTTACCTCCTCATCAGGGACTCCGCTGTTATTTCTGGTGTTTTCCTCTGGTGTATGGATACTTCTAGACTCTGTATTTTCCCCACTGCAGTTTTCAGTCACTATTTCTACCTGGACCGATGTTGCCCCACTGCTTTTTTCAAGGAAAAGAAGCAGAGTTGAAAAACCTGCCCTCCTAACTGCTTGACAAGAGGGTTATCAGCTGCTCAATTATCTGCAGCCTAAACCAGCTCAGCCTCTACTGTTACTCTGAAAGCACAACTGCTTGATTAGTCTTAAACATTCATCCATCCCTTGCCTTACCTTCCTTCCTCCATCCCTCTTTATGTGTGTTCCTCCCAGGGTGCCTGATGTGCTGTTTCCTCCTAATCCTACACGTCTTTGGCTTTTTCTTTCCCTTGTTTTGCTCTTTCTGACAGCTTCTAGGCACTCTTTCCTCACGCTCTGTGTCTGAAACGGAAGCTCCAGGCTCTCAATATTTAATGTGTCTGAATAGCTCACAAGCAGGCCTCTGTAAAAAGTAATCAGATGGGGGCTCCGGTATCTGTGAGGTGGAGTTTGGCTAGCATGAGCGAGACCAATAGAAGCCAAAAACTTTCTCACTGCTTTTACAAGGAAAGTATATGCTGTATATAAAGTAGTGGAAAATAATTGACCCCATGTTTTTACTACATTGTTATTTGTATGGCAAAGTGAGATTGTTTATGTCTCTTTGGTTGTAAAAGAAAAATAATAAATAAATAATAGTAAAACATTTCTGTGGGCTTATTTAGAAATTTGCATAGCGGTGCCTATTAACACGTTTTCACATCTTTTGTTTGACTGTTCCAAAAATGGCCCAAGTGCTGTTTTAATCGCAGAGATCTGTGACATTATAATGCCGGATATAAGATAGATTTGTGAAAAAGGTTTTCTAAATTGTAGCCTGAAAGTGTAGTTCCCTGTAAAATTGCTTGAAGAAAACTATGTACAGATGTAGGCAGATTTCTTGGCAGTCCTCTTATAGCTGTATAAAAAAAAACCTTCAAATAGCTATTTCATTGCAATCAAATATGTATTATTTATGCAGTGGGGAAAAGAAAGCAAAGTTTGGAAGAAAAGTGGAGGAACATAATCCACAATGCTTCAAGTTTTGTGTGACAAATTGAGCGGCCATGTTCTTTTTTTCCTGAACTCCAAAGTTAAATTTTTGTGCACTTCCTGCTTCCTTCTCCTAACAAGTGTTCTGTAAATGTTGATTATATTCTAATAATCTAAATAGGTAAATTTTGGACTTTCCTTTTATGTAAATAAATTACAGGAAATAAAGTTTTTTAAGAGTAATAAAGGTGGAGACATAAGAGCCTTGTTTGCACAGCTTTAACAAAAAACATACAAAATGTACCAAACAACACTTATGCCCTTTATGTTTTGTTTTATAACTATGAAAAATAATCAAACGCAGATCAATAATAATTGAAAGTCTTTTAATCTGCTTTCCCCGTAATATTTATCCTATAGTGGCCTGATGTAATAGTAAAAAAACAAAATGTTGTATTAGTCATCTGGATAGAAATGTTGTGTCTCTTCTCCAAATAATTTCTTCAGTCTGTTTTTGGGAGAAGACATTTTTCAACTGAGAAGAGCTTGTCAAAAAGACATTTTACACTTTTTTGAGTTCATCCTATAGATTTACTGAACCAAATAAAACATTAATTTGCATTTATGTAAAAGTCTGTCTCCTAGCTTCAATAGACATAAAGCAGAGGTATTTTAAAATGTTCTTACAGTACTTTTTTAATTTGATTGTTAGATAATAAAAAATAGGTATTAATACTTTCTCTCATTCTTTCACATACCCTTGGATAATATGATAGATGACTGTAGAGACACATTCCACCAGCAGATGGAGAAAGAGTATTTTCTATCTAAGTAAGTGTATCAACATGAACAAAAAAGATTTATATCTCCTGGGGTGGGTTTGTTGTATTGTTTTATGCCATCTCATTTCTTTGGTTTTCTAATTTGTCCCCCTAAGCTCACAATTATACAAATACAGTTCATTTTTAACAGTCTTGTCAGTTTGTGTAGTCATTCTTAAAATCATCATAATCATTCTTTATGAAATAGATTCACATAATAGTGTATGGCATTTTAAACAGCAAATTTTATCTCCACCCTTAAAATGAATAAATCTGAGTTTGAATATTACAGAAGCTGTGGAATCTTTCTGTTCAAACTGGACGTATCTTCCTGTAAATGTACAGCAGGTAATTTGAGTTATTTTTCTTTATATATA
>JAUZNJ010040334.1:0-10404 GCA_034780135.1 Jordanella pulchra | reverse complement strand
TTCTTTCTTTCTTTCTTTCTTTCTTTCTTTCTTTCTTTCTTTCTTTCTTTCTTTCTTTCTTTCTTTCTTTCTCTTTCCTAGGCCTTTGGCTCTCACACCTTCCCCGCCCAGTTCTCCTCCAGGCCACCCTGCGTTTTTTTACGATATGACATCAAACCACAATGCATTGCACTGTTTGTAGTTTACCCAGCGGTCTCCATGGCAATAAAAACCGGCTCGGCCCCTTATTCAAATCAAAGCGGAAACCCGGCTCATTTTGGGCCAATCTGTGCGCTCTGCAGTGACATAATGGAATTTTTGGGGGTAGAACTCAGGCCAGTTCTGGCGCTGCGCATAGCAGACGTGCCACAGGGAGAAGACAATGTCACAGGTACGCGGAGGAGACGCATCAGAACCGCCGAGGCGCCCGAGCTGAGCATCTGGACGGACGATGTTTCCTGTTTGGATGAACCGAACCGCAGCGCCTCATGTGAGGCTGTAGAATGGAAGCAACCCTCTACCCGGTCCCAGCGGCGAACAAGAGCACTATGATGAAAAAGGAGATCAGCCTGAGTCCGGAGGACCAGAACTCAGAGCTGAAACCGAACCCACTCCGGGACGCTGGGATTATAAACTCACAGGATTTGGGACTCTTAAAGCTAGCCTCCCCGGACCTCGAGCGACTGATTATCCAGTCCCACCCGAACTCCCAGTTCATGTTTCCGAAGTCGGCCAGCGAGGAGCAGGAGTTCGCGGAAGGCTTCGTCAAGGCTCTGGAGGACCTTCACAAGCAGAACCAGCTGAGCGACGTGTCTGTGGACCGACTGGAGCTCCTCGGAGCGCCCGGACCCGCGGTGATCCAGCCCTCAGACCTGCCGGTCTACACCACCCTGAACGGCTATGGCGCAGCGCCGCTAGGCGCTGCCGTCAACTTCTCCACGGACACCATCCCTTTCCCGCCGCCGACCCACGCGGCCGCGTTGTCGCGGCTCCAGCAGTCCGGCAGCTCGATGAAGGACGAGCCGCAGACGGTCCCGGACATGCAGAGCTGCGGGGACAGCCCCCCGCTGTCTCCCATCGACATGGACAACCAGGAGCGCATCAAGGCGGAGCGGAAGAAGCTGCGGAACAGGATAGCCGCGTCCAAGTGTCGCAAGAGGAAGCTGGAGAGGATCTCCCGACTGGAGGAGAAGGTGAAAACCCTGAAGACGCAGAACACCGAGCTGGCCTCCACGGCCAGCGTGCTGAGGGAGCAGGTGGCCCAGCTGAAGCAGAAGGTGATGAGCCATGTCAGCAGCGGCTGTCAGCTCCTACCCAACCAGGTCCAGGCTTACTGACCTGGGAGAACTCCGGATCTCACTGCGCATGCCCACTGATCCTGTCCTTATCTCCTGGAAATGTCTGCCTGGATTCGGCAGGAAATGACTTTGTTTACCAAACTTTAAAAAGCCATGTAGCAACCCTGTATGGAAGCCGGACAGTCTCAGCTATAGCGCGAACAGATCCCAGGGTCTCACCAAGTGCTACCATCTACAATGTAAAATATATTGTTTACAAGCACTTACAAATGATTACTATATTTTATTTACTGCAACATGTAGTCTTATTTCCAGCCTTCTTTATCAGGTAAAATTAAGTCCTGTCGTGTGTCTTGTTTGATGTTGACAGTAATCATTGTATCCTTCAGTGTTGGGACTGCTGCTCACATCTCCATATTTTGATGAATGTGTAAGAACTGAAAGCCTGTCTACATTTGTATTGGACTAAAGTGTCCTTCTGACATCTATTAAATTCACTACATTATTTAACCTTCAGCGTCCTGTGAGTCAGTAAAGGAAGAGTCTGTTTGATTTTAGTTACAGTGCTTCACTTATTTTTCTTTACTAACAGAGTCTGAGCCAAACTATAGCTTCATGCCATGAAGTAGAAACAGCTGGACATGGTCTGTGCTGCCCCCTGCTGGCTGCAGCAATGATTGCCTTTATCGATACAGGTTTTTCTAAGTTATATATTTCTAAGTTTGTTCAATTGTTGAAAGTATAGGACACATTTTGTAAATGGAAATTTAAAAAGAAAATTTAGAAATTAAACTTAAAAAATTCTTAATTAGAAAATATTTTGAGGCAAATTTTACACTTTTAAGCTTTTTCAATTTTAACAAAATTTATATTTTCATTTTTTATGTTTCTTAACCAGACTGAGCTTTAGAAATTTATTTTTGCAGATCACATTCTATTCACTCACTCTTGGCTAATAATAATGTTGTTGCTAATGTCCATGGAAAGCAATAAAAATGCATCTTCACTCCTGAGTAAAGCCCTCCCTCTAGAAGTAAAGAAAATTTGATCTTTAAAACACACTTAAAAAATAATACAATTTTAAAAAACTAAATCTGAGAAAAAAAAAGATTTTAATCTACAAAATGTATCCTTTTCTGGCAAAAATAAAGGGGAACAAAATTCACAGGATAAAATCTGATGAGAATTGCATCATTTCTTGACCTAAACAGTTCAGATCAATAAAGCATTTTTCTTAACCAGTTACATAAATATTATCTTGCAAGCAAGATGGCTTGTCGTGAGATTTGTGAATTCACAAACTCCTGAAAATACATCTTGCTAGGAGCAAGCAGATACGTTTGGCCTTGATACAGATATGTTTGGACCAATGAAATGCAGAGATGTGTATGACATCAGCACGTCAACCAGAGGCGGAAAGCTAAAGCAAAACAAACATGGCTGCACCGGTTTTACATGGAATATGGCTGCATGTTCCTCTCGACTTGATTTGGTAGGAATTTGATTTATCAGTTAACTCTGCTGGTTGGGGAACAGATCTAAATATTCTGCTGCTGTGATTGGCTAAAAACTCGACCAGGTATCCAATCAGCCAGGAGAATCGTATTGAATGTCCCTCCCTTTTGCCAACACTTCTCAACGAAGCCTTCCTAGTTTGATACTTGTATAAATGTTAAACTGTACTACACGTATCGATCCGGCTTATGCCAGGTTAACATCCACATAGAATAGTAAAGTTTTAAAGAAAGATTCCCCAGAGCTCCTTAGTATAAAAGTGGGGGTCATATTTTCCATCATAATGACAAAAGAAAAGCTCTCCAATGCTAACTTTCCCTTATAGTTATACAAGCTGTTTACTGCCTAAAGTACAGAAAAAGAAAACACTCATTTTATCAGCTTTAAAAACAGAAAGGAATAAAATAAAACAACTTGTGGTTGTCTTCTTAAATTGACCTTCATTTTGAGATTTATTTTCCTTTAAACATCCTTGTTTTACTCTTCCAAATGGAGGGATCAGTAGATTGAAAATAAAAAGCAAATCTTAAAACAAAAAGTTTTGAATCTTACTTTTTGTTTCAATTTTATTATAAAATCAAATTCTCTTTTGCTGAGACAAACTAAGAACCCAGTTTAGCTCCATACTTTTTACGTTGTTATAATTTAGTTTTACATCAGGGTTTGGTTTTTTATTTTTTTGCAGTTTTTTTCCCCACCAGACAAACAGAATCGTAATGAAAACAATTATTCTCTGTTAACAATGAAATAAGCAACACAAAAGCCCAGCTTTTACAATGTTTTTATTGATTCCTTACTTTAGTAAACCTGGTATTACAGAATTACAGCACAATTCACACAACTAATATCAGACAGGAAGGATGTTCCTATTTACAGTTGGGATGCTGCCATGGCAGCAGGGGAAGAGGAGAAAATTATAGCAGCAAAATACCATAAATTAATAAAATTCAGTAAACAAGTGAGAAGCGAACCGAAACACAGAAAATCCCTTTTTGACAAAGAGTTTAATCAGTGAACCTGTAGGTGTTTTATGGTTTAAAAGCAGACCTGCTCAACTAAACAAAAAAAAGGTGTTTTTATTCAGTTTCTTTTTGCTTCTTGTGTTACAGTCATATGTTGATATAAAAAAAAGAAGTAAAAGTTATAGCAAAGCTGATATCAAAGACAAACAAACTCCTCCCTGAAGCTACGTGACCGAGATAAGGAGTTCTCACACTGGAATGTTTTAATGGATTCATCCCACATTTCGCTCTGGAGGAAAGAAAAAAAAAAAAACGCTCAGACGTTGGAAAATGTTTGGTTACTGAACACTGAAAAACAGCTTTTTAAAATATACAGACAAAAAGGTAACAAATAATCTTTAAATACTACAAAAAATAACTTAAGTCATAAATAAGACAAAAATAAATCATTCAGCTCAAACAGTTTTTGTACACGAGTTGGAAACGGTTGGTACTGAAAACAAGCGCAGACCTTCGCATCAACAGGAGAAAAAAAACTTGCGATCCGACATTTAACATGCTTAAACACCCCAACATGTTCAGACAAACAAAGCAGGTCCAGATGGAGCCGTTCTGATGGCTTCACAGACTGCCTGGAGGTAGAGGGAGACGGCTCGGGGGGGTCACGGCGCCCCTTCACCCATTCATTCACCAATTCATCCACGCAGTCGGTGCCGAGGTCGCATGAAGCGCATGGATTGCAGCTCCCTCCATTCACTATCCACCGTTAATGTTTTCTTTCATTTGCAAATTTGTCTTTGTTTAAACTGAGACTTGTGAAGCATTCATCACCGATTCATTTTTGTCATGGAAGTGGAGGAGTAAACGACATCAGACCTTCACTTTGGGAACCCCTGCTGATGGCGATACTGATTTTTGAAAGATTTCCTAAGATAAACTAAATGACAACATGTGACGGTGAAGGGGACACCTGACCGACGCTCACTGCCCTGCATTCAGTGAAAACACACGATGGGTGTCAGGAAGAAAACCTCACAAACCTTTGAACCCATTCAGTTTTTTTTAAAAGAAGAAGAATGGGACTGACATGAGTTCAAATCAGTAGAAAAAAAAAATCCATACAAACAACAAAACCAGTCAATCAGGTTAAGCGTCAAAACATCCACAACATGCAGCTTTTACTACAGAACAGGCAGGAATCCAACAAACTTAAGTAGCATTAGTTCCTCTGAAGTATTTTACATGTATTTACTGTTAAATACCAGCATTTATGGACATTTAGATATTTATACACTCTGGAGTGGACGGATAGATCGAAACCTCTTCTATTACAGAATTACATGACTTGTAACTAATAGCAACCAGGTTTTAAAAAAAAGTGGCATCAAACATCCAAGTGATGCTGCTCCTTACGTAGGGCCAACCGAGACGCCGGCTTTCGTTTCGGTTAAGATTTACGGCCTACGCTGCTTAGAAAAGTGAAAACGCATCTGTTAAGGTGCTAGATGAAAAACACCACCATGATAAATGAGCTCAAATCTAATGTGACATTCATCCTGAACAATTTCATTAAAAGAAATAAATGCTCTGTCTGAGTGAGTGTGGACGTCCAGATACCAACATCTTTCCATTCAGTCTCATTGATTATAGTAAATCTCAATAAATTCAAATTGAGGCAGTGTTTTTTCCTCCAGCACGCTTATCGGTATGTTTTGCTACCGGTACAGTTTGAAGAAAAGGTTTCACTATGACAACCAATCAGAGAAGATGATCTTAGAGCTGGAGATCCAAACCGTGATCTCTCCTCCTTCAGAGCTGTCAGCATCAAACCATGAACAATGTACGAGAACATTTATACATAAATATATAGCTACGGTCACTGAAATATTTTCTTAACTTTGTGGGCGAAACAGCTTATAATTAATTTAAAATGTCAAACTTACCGAGGTTAATTTCTCATTTTAAATTCTTGCAGTTTTTAACCACCTAAAAAACATTTTATATTCACGTCCAGCTGCTACCAACAGCAACGGGAAATCTTGGAACATTGGCCGGTTTGAGGGAGCTGTTACTGGGGATTCCCTATTCTACCGGCTGTTTGTCTGTGAAGGTCTGCTGCTCTGGAAAAAAAAAACCCAAAAACTGAGTATTTAAAAGTAGGATCCTAATACTGATGTGCTGTGCTTGTCGTCTGGCTGGAGATAATACCTTGCAAGACAAAAACTGTTCTATTTCCGATTATTTCCATTATTTGTGGCCATGTGTGGGGTTTCAAAAAATAGTCACCTGACAATTTTACAATCTTGCCGTCTGATCCAGCCTTAAAGTTCCACAAGCAATAGTGTCAAGAGTAAATTGTTATCCAATTCAACCCAAACTGAGTCCAAAACCAACAGCATCACTATACTTTTGCACAAGTGGCTCCAATGGATAAAAACTGAACGATTCAATCAAATCAAAAGGGGCTTTGGGAAAAATTCATTCGTATCTGGATTATTAAAACATTTTCTTTACAGTTTTTCCTAAACAGTTTGTTTTCAGGATGTATGTCACATTGATAACAGAATATGAATTATTCTAAAGGTGACTGATCTCATCAATCAACTAACGATTAATAGATAGGCGTCCATTTTTTTTTTAAACCTGAGTTTTTCTCTTTTATTAGATGATCTTTCTATAGCATGATGAACTTTAACACTTTTTTGACAACTGTGTTAAATACTGATGGAATAAACAAAAAACATGTTTGTTTATACATAAAACAGGAACTTTTTAGTTACCTTAATAAAAAAAAGATGAACTAACTATGTGAAACCGTTAGAATTTCCAACGTACAGAGATGTAAAAGAATAATTGAAAGACAGGGTATGTCGCTCTGACATACTGTCAGACCTTTTGCCACTTTGGACGCTATCTGGGATATAGCTCTTTGTTTTAAGTGTAATCCAGCAATCAGTGCAGTGCTAACTCACAAAAGCCATCCACTCTACTGTGCTAACTGCCAGCATGTAGTTTTCTTTTATGTTACAAATGCCTCCAAATGTGGTGATAGAAAAGTGTAGTGCCCCCACTTTTCTATCACCACATTGTCACCTTATGCTGCTCCGTCATGCCGCACCACTAAACAGGCGCTATTTAAGGTGATAACTTAAAGCGTTTATCTAACGTTTGTATTTGCAAACAGAGCTGCATAAAGTTAATTCTACATCTTTATCATCGTCAAACAGCATAAATGATCTCAGACTGTGGATCCATTCATGGTTCTGCTCTGGAGTTACTCCTGAAAATACCAGAGGCTCTGGTTAAGACTCAACAACAGCGCCCTCTAGTTGACAGCGGTAACACAACAAACCAAAGAAATTCCTTTTAAACAGACCTTATCAATTAATCGGATGGAACTAATTGTAGTCTAATAAACCATTAATCGAATGTTAATCGTGAGTCAATTTGCTTGTATCCCTAGTTTTTTTTTTTTTTTTGGGGGGGTGGTGTTGCAGTAGCGTGAAGACTTTTCACATCTGTAAAATGAGTTTTTAAAAAAGTTCAAATATTCCTTCGATTTAGCAGGAAGAAATAACCCTGCATAAACCTCACTTCCTCTTTTAGGTCTCTAAAAAAAATAAACCAAACTGAAAAATTAAAACTGGGACAATAACAAGGACTGCTGCACAGCTGGAACAAACATGTTTTGCAGACAAAGCTCTGAATGTGGAGAATCTAATCAGCCAGCCGGTGTGGCTCTGCGGATGGCAGTGGTTCTGTGCAGGGACAGATCTGCATCTGTATATTAAAAACAACATAACAAGAGCAAAGATTCAAGCTACAAAAAGTTGAAAACCCGGGACAAGCAGTGAGTGTGTGTGTGTGTGTTTGCTCAACAAGCACAATCCTGGTGAGACCTCTGCGGCTGCTCGTTGAGCTGCGGCCCCTGCTTGGCTCCGGTGACGGTCGGGTCGTTGTTGTCCAGAGTCTCTGTCATCCTCTCACAGATGATGTCCACCAGTCGCTCGAACGTCTGCTTCACGTTGATGTTATCTTTCGCACTCGCTTCAAAGAACTCGAATCCTGTTATCGTAAATGGAGGAAACAAACTCAGGTTGTACTTCTCAGCAGCATGCGAGGTCACCTCAGACCTGCTGACGTACATGATGGACTTTAACAAAGGAAAGGGAATCAAGTTGGATGTGCACAAAGTATCAGGGTGGAAAACTTTTTGAAATGTTGCCAAAACATCACAAACTAAAGACAAAACAATTGAGGATCATGTTGTTTGGAGTTGGTGTCTTTTATGTCTCTTTATAGATGACACCAACCATGATGCTGCCACCACCGTGTTGGACAGTGGGGATGGTGTGTTCAGGGTGATGAGATGTGTTGCTTTCACAACAAACATAACGTTTGGCATTGTTGCCAAAAGCTTTGATTTTGGTTTCATCTGAGCAGATGTTTGCTGTGTCTCCCAGGTGGATTGTGGGAAACTAAACCAGACTTTTTATGGATATCTTTAAGAAATGCCTTTCTTCTTGTTACTCTTCCATAAAGGCCAGATTAGTGCAGTTTATGACTGATTGATGTTCAATGGACAGAGCCCCCCCACCCAGCTGTATATCTGTGCAGTTCATCCACAGTGATCGTTGGCCTCTTGGCTGCATCTCTGATCACTCTTGTAGTTTGAGCTGAATGTTTATAGGGACGCTTAGGTCTTCATAGATTTGTAGAGGTCTGATCCTCCTTCCATTTTAATATTATCACTTGCACGGTGCCCCTTGGGATGTTTAAAACTTCTTGTTCTTCTTGAAGCTCTCTGCGCTTTAAACAGACCTCTGAGACGATCACAGAGCAGGAGCATTTATACAGAGACTTGATTACACACAGGTGGATCTATTTATCATTATCAGTCATTTAGGTCAACATGGGATCATTCAGAGATCCTCAATGAACTTCCTGCAGTGAAAGTAAAGGAGCTGAATGATTCTGCACGCCCCACTCCTCAGTTTCTTATTTGTTATAAAAAGTTTCAAATATCCAATTAATTTCTTTCCACTTCATGACTGTGTCCCAGTTGTTGATTCTTCACATAGACCTACAATGTCTTATCTTAATGTGGCAATAGGCTGAAAAGTTTAAGAGGGATGAATACTTTCTTACTGTACTTATGTACGTACAGACAGACTGATCCGTTTGTGTAACTCTAGACTTTAGACACACAAAGTTCTTCTTTTTGGCTCATTACTTGCATCAATAATGGACCAGAATTAGAGCAACTTTCTATCAGAAAACAACACAGAATATTTCACCATTTTTTCAGGTTTGCGATACTTAGATGTGAAACTGATCTTATCCACCAATCGTATCTTCCTCTGCAAAACTCTGAAAATCACCTACTGTCAAAACTCTAAACCTTGGTTTATATTTGAGAGCAGTTATTAACAGTTTTCAAGATTAGACAGAAACACTGAAGGGGTCTTGTTGTCGTATAACAACTGACGTTTGTTATTAAAATAAATAAATAGAAAAAGGGTCAAAATCTTAATCCAATCGGTGATCATCTAGAAACCTGCAATCGGTGTGATTTTAAAACTCCAGCTGCTTAAGATCTCAGCTTATCTAAGGTAGCTGACCTGGTTAATGTAAAACAAGCTAAAATGACAGAATAAGTATTTGATGCTCTTTATGGAAAACAACTTGGATTGGTTGTGAGATCAGAAGCCTAGATGGGTAGTAGAGTTAGAGATGACTTGCCAATATATCGGCCAGTGGCGACTTACCAAGTTGCTCTGCCAGCTGCCGGCCCCTCTCAGACGCCACCAGCCGCTCATCCTCCATATCACACTTGTTTCCTACCAGCAGGACCTGAGCATTGTCCCATGAATAAGTCTTGATCTGGGTCGACCTGTTTACAGAAAGTGGCTTTAAGGAAAAAGTGCATTTTCTGCGAGGCAACACTACGGACTCACTTTGGAGCAGACATTATGTAAATTCTACAGAGGGAGTCTAACATGTCTGCGTTTTCATAAACTGGGATATTTAGGAAGATAAAATATCCTAAAACTGGGAGGAAACTGCATGAATGTATCAAGCAGTAAGACTGAAGCCAGAGGATGCATTATGATTTCTCTTACCAGTCCTGCACAGCGTTGAAAGACTCCTCATTGGTGATGTCATACATGAGGATGAAGCCCATCGCTCCCCTGTAGTAGGCTGTGGTGATGGTCCTGTAGCGCTCCTGCCCAGCAGTGTCCTGTACAGACACAGAACAAAACACTTTTTGGACTCATTTAGCTAAATTAAATTCTGTTTCCTACCACTAGAGGGACACAAAGGTCCTGTTTAGAACAGAAATAAGTTGCATCTCAGTGTCAGTTATATTCTACAGCCAAGGAAAAATACTGAGGTAATATAGAAAAAAAGGAATCTACCTGTGGGGTTTAAAAGAAAGAAATATTAAAACTCAAATGGTTTAGAGGCCAAAAATGTGTAATCAAATGAAAACTGAATTAAACAGAGATCATATTTCTCTTATCTTAACAATCTCAGAATTTATCTTAGAATTTAAAATCCTCCTTCTCACCCATAAAGCCCTAAATAACCAAGCTCCGTCTGATATCAGAGATCTGATTGTTCCTTATGTTCCTAACAGAGCACTTCGC
>JAUZNJ010040333.1:0-10404 GCA_034780135.1 Jordanella pulchra | reverse complement strand
CATCCATCCATCCATCCATCCATCCATCCATCATCCATCCATCCATCCATCCATCCATCCATCCATCCATCCATCCAAATGCTTCTTTCCAAATTAAACTTAAACAAAAACAGCAACAAAAAATCTTCCACTGGTCAAATCAAATCAGCGCAGCCATGATTTAATGATGTGGTTCGCTGCGTTTCTCTAATCGATGTCGGCAGCAGCGTCTGTTATGCAAGCAGGGGATCAGCAGTAACTCTGCAGGGATCAGTGGGGGGGTGGGCTTTAACGGGGGGGACCTGGGACGCTTCAACGGTTTGATGCTGCAATCAGAGAAGGGATTGACAGGGTCCTGATCTGTGCTGACTCCACTTCTGAGGAGCATCTGAAAGGTCAGAGAGGTGCAGGGAAACGGCTGGAAGGAGCCGGTTTAACCAGCGACACCACGGCCTTTTATTTACCCACCCAACAGATCCTGTGGGGTTTTTAAAAAAGGCACTAAAATGTTCCATTATCGGGGGAAGGAGGAGGAGGAGGAAGGAGGCCCTTTAGATCGCCCCCAGATGTGTCCTTTAATCCTGCAATTAGCAGCAATTATAGTAACCATGAGATGAAGTGATCATATTTGCACACTGATTTATTCCTCTGATCAGGCGGCGCCGCGCTTCCTTTGGACACGTTTCCACCAACAGCCTCATGTTTTTATCTCCCAGTTCTCCTCCTTCCCCCTTATCTCGCCTTAACAACCCCCCCCACTACCACCACCACCTCCTTGTCCTCGCTGTAATTCATCTGGTTCCCAGCCTAAAAAGCGAGGGACACAGAGCAGGACCAGAACAAAAAAAAAAATGAAAGACAACAGAGCAGGCTGGGACACAACAAGAGCTCCTTCAGATGTTGCAGATGATGCCTTTAATCCTGTCAATAGCTGCAATTATAGTAATTATCTCTAATAGCAGAGCGTTGTGTTCAGGCTCTGATATGTTTAACAGATGATGCAGCGTCGTGCCGCCTCCGCTCGCCACAGAGGGAGCGTAGATTGATTTTAATGAAATCAACAGAAAACAAGGCAGAATTGATGAGGGACCCAGGAGGTTTAGAGACTGCTGCTGAGAGTGTTTTTCAAGCTCTCGGTCGAGGTCTAATGGAGGTCTCAGAAATGATGGCCAGCAGTCTTTGTGCAGCACAGAAAGAGAAGAGAGGAAGATTGATGTTAAGAGGCAGAAAGAGCTCCGGGGATGAGGGAAAGAGATGATGCTCTGGAAGCGTCACCTGGAGGACAGAGACGCTGAGCTCCCACTGAGCGTTCGCTTCAGATGACTCCACCTAAACCGGCCCTTTCTCCTCTGCCGCTCTGTTTGACGTCCTCCGCTGAACGCAGCGTTTTAAATACGTTCTCTGAATTATTTGGTTCTGTTGATTAAGCTGCGGCCTTCAAAGCTGCTACCAGCCTGAGGCCACGCTGCTCGGGTGGAGGACAGCAGAGCTTGTTCCTCAAACGTCTGCATGTAGAGGAAGAAGTGAGAGAAGCTCCTGTGGTTTAATCAGTTCGAAGAGGGTCTTTCTGGTGGAACATCCAGCTGTGCCTCCGTTTCCACCTTCTGACTCCCAACTTCTGAAGGTCTTGGAAGTTCTCCTTCACCGCAGCATGAAGCCACCACCTTCTGCTTCACAGTTGTCCTCTGGAGACTCAACGTCTTCAATCTGTTATTGTGGCCAAATAATTCAAGGTTTGTGTTGTTTCAACATGAACTCTTGACATGAGGACGTTTCTTGATCAGTTTTCTCCGCCTGTGTTGAGCTTTCAAAGGCGTAACTCTGAGTCCGTCATCGGGGGGGTTAAGGTCTCCACCAGTGTGGTGAATGAATTCAAGATTACGCCTTAGTTGGTTTTGTTTCCCTTTTCTTTTGACTCTTAGGATGCGTTTACACCAAACTCGATGCCAGCAGCAAAGTCGCCACTTTAGCGAGCGTCACTAGCCTGACGTAACGCCAGGAACCGTCTTTCTCTCGGCTGCGTTCCTTCACCTTACACCGCCGCCATATTCACGTTCAGATTGTTTCGCATCCATCTCAGGTGTTTCAGCGCTGCTGAAATCAACGAAAATGTTTCCTGTGGCGTCTCTATCTACACATCAACCTGAAAAACATACAAAAATATCTGAACTATGAGCCCAAAGAAGGCAACCAAGAGACAAATCGAATAAAGGGAATTTATCCAGAAATAGGCGGAACAGCAAACAGACCTTTTCAAATATTAGCTAATCTAGACTCATGTTTCATTTTTTAATGTTTAAATATTGACAAAGTTTTGATTCTCCGACTTGTTTCACAGACAGACCTGAAACGATGGAACAGAAAAATGTTTGTAAATGAGGAAAAATCCGACCCAGAAACTTCTGCACAGAGCTTTGAGAAGTATTGATCCGGAGCACTTTAAAATATCCGAGGAAGTCTTGCTGCTCGCAGCGAACGTGAGGAAATAGTGACCGCACACACACACACGGTTGGTGCGAGGTGAGTTCTCGATGCAGTGATATCACAAGCAGACAGAGGAGCGGCGGTCAATAATTCATTAGGTAGAGGGCTCAACTCAAGTTCAACCGCCTGCAACCACATCCTCACACTCTGCCTCTTCAAGGCCTCGAACTTTCTTTAGGCTCAGTTTCTCTGCACAGTTAAAACTTTAAAGTCATCCTTGAATTTCTGCTTATGTCTAATATCTCATTCTGAACACATCCAACCCTTGATGAGACATGAATTGACAGTTGTGCCAGATTACAAAAACACCTTCCTTTCACAGCACACCTCCTGTTTCTAGGCGTTTGGATCTCCTCTGGAGGATTTTTATTCATTTCAACGCTTGTCAGAGACATCAGTCTGAGGTTGTTGATAAGCTTTGCTTCACTGGAGGTTTTTTTACTGTGAAGTGAGGAAACTGCAACCTGATGCAACCCCAGTACAAACTGCTCTCAGCAGCAGGTTTGAGTCTGAGCCTCATTAAAGAGATCTGCTTCCTAAACCACCACGCAGAGCAAAGGTCGGTATGGAGGAACTCTGCTCCATTATTCTTCTAAGAAAAGAGCACAAGTTGTAAACTGAAGTTTGAAAAGAAATAATCTAAAAATAAAACCTTTTAATCAAGAAAAGGTTTTCAGAGCAGCTTTGCTGTTTTCTCAGATTTGGCTATACAAACAATTTTTTATCTATTTGTCTTATTTTTCCTTCTTTTTAAGGTTTTTTTTGTCTTACAAATTCTACGTTTCCAAAAAAAAGTAACATCAGTTTTTTATTGTGTTGCACAGATGAAGTTCTCTAGAGATATATATATATTTATATATATATGGAAAGAAATGAAAAAACATTTTTTTTCTTTTCAAATTTTATTTAGAAACTTTTTTCACACTTTCCATTTATAAACAACACCGTGTACCAGAATTCGCTCCATACCGGGGCACTGTATTTCTGACTCACCTCATAGAGCGTGATAACGCCGTTGGTCTCGTTGGGAGCTTTCCACTGCATGAAGATCTTCTCTTCATATGGAGTGTTCTGCAGAGACTCCATGGGGACTGAGCCTGGCACTGCAAAATAAACCACAACATTTTCCCTTTATCTTCAGGCAAACTCACTCTAGTTCTATAAGCACCAATTCACTACAAGTCATCTCGATACGGCAAGCCAAAAGGGCCACAAACACGCATTTGAAGTAAAGTGATCAATGTGTTGATCTAGTCTGCTTATATAAAAGTAACAGAGTGGTTTATGCTAACTGCTCATAAACTGAGCTTTAATGGGATTCATTAATCTGATCAATGATTCTTTGCTTAATGCATCACTGCTCCTCTTTACTCCATTTCTCCTCTCTATGGAGATCACAACACATTGATGAAGATGGGTTATACTTTTCTTTTTCCTCCCGGTGTTCAAAGTCTGAGGTCTGTCTGTTAGATCAGCAGCTGATATTTCTTAGAGCTTTCCTTCGAACTCAGTTGATCATAGTCTTTGCAGGGACCCGGCGAATGTGTGTCATCAGGGATGCTTGAGGTGTTTAACCACGTCCATCCATCTATGGGTAAAAGTCAGTCTCCACCCTGAACAGGTCGCCAGTCCGTCACAGGAAGTTAACCAGTTATCATTTTTTGTCATCAGACACTTTGGTAAAATGAAGAAATTTAAACCATCTCAAACAAAAACAAAGTCAGTGAGTTTGGAGAGTTTAACAGATCATCAGCATCTGATGACTAAAGCATCATTTCTGTTTCCCGCAATCTAATTAAATCTGAAACAGCATTTTTAAAAACATAACTTCCTAAAAATGAATCTTTGATTTTTCCTTTTGAGTAAAGCTGCAGTTTAGATGGATTAGAAATGCCCTGTTTCATATAATAGTCTAATTCACAGATGTTTACACTCACATGAGGATTTTGTTGATGTCATAAAGCGAAGGAAAGATAAAAACACAGAGTATTATTCTTAATAATTCAACATTCAGGTTATTCTTGCTTTATCAATGTGTTCAGAATATAAAATACGTTTCAGAGCATCTGCTGGGCTCTTAATCAGGTTTTTGATGAAACTCGACACATGTTGGGGTAGTTTTACAGGGAGATGGGCTATAATTTGTACAAATTAAAGAAGCCTTCGTCTAATCTAAAGGAAGACAGACAGGTGGTAATGAAGTCGGGATAAATCCCAAGGTAACCCCGCAGACAGAATAACGGAACAACCGCTGAGAACAAAACCTTGATTTTCTTCAACTGCAGGAAGGATTTTCACTCACTACTGAGAAACAATCACAGAACATTTACAAAGACAATTACAGATTCAGTCTAAGTGACTAATCAGATAAAACCTTCAAGGTTTGATTGCAGACACAGAAACATTTGGGGGATTTTGTTTTTCTAACATTCAGTCTAAACACCGTTTACACTCTAAAAAAAAAAAAAAAACAAGCTACATAATTAACCTGAAAAAGGGAAGGTTTCAATAAATGAACTCATTTTATTAGAAACATGGAGCTAATTTAAATAGCTATAGAACAACAGAGACATTAGCGAACATTTATCCAACATTTTGAATCTTCAGCCGTAAACGTTCTCAGCATTAAAGGCCTCAGGCTGGGATCCAACCACCAGATGGGATCAAACACATGATCACCAACAGGTACGGTGCCTCCAACACCTCCACACCTTAACGGGTGACGCTCCGGAAGCTGGACTCTCCTGACGAGCATCAGGAACGTACCAGGTGTTTGATCAGATGAGATCGGGAGCATAACTGTCCAATATTCTGTGTTATATTCATGAGCAGCGGATATTATTTCACTCCAAGGATCCCAATGGGAATTAATTTTTATCCATATCTTGTTTGGATCTGATCAGGCCTTTCATTTGGTATTAAAATAAAAAAAAGTTGTGACATTGAAAAAATGCTGGCACTCTGTGAACCATTGATATAATGGTGATAAATAATCAGTATGTAACATAATGGCATATTATTATATTTAACATAATATTTTAGTTATCTTAGGTAAATAAAACACTTTGGTAAAAAGCATTAATTACTTGAGAGAAATCCAGTTAGCTGTACTAAATACGATAATGTTGTTTACAATAAAGTACAATAAGCTGAAAGATTTATAAACAGGCTCAGAGTATTAGATGGTAAACTCTGCCTAGCAACAGAGGAATAAAGCTGATTTCACTGGGGGGGGGGACATGAAGTAACAGCATGTTAACAGCAGAGAAAGTGAGAGCAAAGCACTCCTACTGGTGTGAACTCTTGTTCTGATTCGTTCTGTTTCCCTAAAGCTGCTACTAAGGCTGAAGTGATTGCATCTCATTTTAACTCTTCTACCAAAGAAGGAACTTTGTTCCATTTTTGCTGCGAGCAGAAAACACGTTTTGCCAACAGACATCATGAACAAACACCTTTATAACTGGAATGAACAGATAACAAAGCAGGTTTTGTAAGCAGAAAATGAAACTCGTTAAATAAAACAAAAGGTTTGAGAATAACTTTGCTGTTTTCTGTTTCTTTTATTTGACCTTTCATATATAATTGTTTTAAATTTCATTCTATTTTTTTCTAAACTTTATAACGTTTCTATTTTTCAAACGAAGTTTGACAACTTTCATTCTTTTTGAATTGTGTTTTTCCGGATCACATTCTCTTTACTTTGGGGGCGGGCTTTCTGAAGACTGAGGACGCATTTCTATTGGTCTGCTGGACGTTAGCAACAATATTTTATTGGTCAAGAGCGAGTGTTTGGATTGGGCTTAAAGGGTAGAGAATGTGTAACACAACGCAATTAGTAAAACTCAAAATTGTAAAATCTTAAAAAGAAAATGTGAAAAAAAGTAAGAAAAAAAACAACTTTGCAAACATATTTCATGATTAAAAAAAGTTTGCTGAATGAAATAAGTTTTTTTTCTGGAAACACAACAAGGAACCTCAAACAACCACTGGAGGGAGCTAGAGGCTAAACGCTGTAAACAGCAAGTAGTCGGAGGAAGAAGGCGCCAGCAAATCTAAACAGCAAAGGTGTGATTTCTCCCGACCGGAGGTGAAGAAGTTTGACTCAGGAGAAGAGAGAAGGCTGAGGGTGTCATGGCGGATGAGCCGCCTCTTTCTACAGATCACCTTATATTCCAAACCTGAACCTCTAGTTGTATTTAAAAGTCCAATAACAAGAAAGCCTCCCAAATTTCTCAACATTTTAAAAAAGTAGTTGACCGAGTTACTGCTCAGCGAGCTGGCAGCGCTGGCAGATCTGCGTTTGTTGGACCAAGAAGCAGGTTTTTATGACTGTAAGAAATTCATGTAAAGTTTGGGAACAACTGTGAGAGGAAAAGTGGAGCACAAAGGTCACCCCTGGTGGACTCTGTGAGTAGAAGACGGCTGATCCCAGCAAACAAAGAATAATCTCCAGATGTTTCTGGGGTCAAACAGACTCTCTGAGGCCATTTTCTTCCGTTTTCATGAGCAGCACTGACCAGAAAAGGACCCTAAAAACAATCCTGGGGTAGGAGGCATATCTGTTCAGTCAGATGAGGTGAAGCTCACATGAAACACAAACATTTTAGGGAACTGTCAGAAGATCTGGAGGAGTAATTCCAAGGTGTTGATTAGGGGCCTGGTCCGTGGAGTGCACCAAATTATCCTCACAAAGAAACGCAATTACAAACTGCTATTTCATTCAACACCTTATCACTCAGCGCCGGGTGAGTCCCCGTGTGTGTGTGAGACGTCTGCACATGGCCTTATCTTTCATGAAACAATGTCTTCCTTAATTTGTGCGAATATCTGGTGTTTGTGCGAAGCGTGAGCCACCCTTGAGACCTGTTTGTGTCCCTTTCTGCCTTATCTGCTGACGGTCGTCTCGTCTTTCTGTGTATTTTCTGTTTAACGTTCCTGTTCTCCTCGGAGGCAGAGAAAACAGTCTCCTCTGACAGATAACAGCAGCAGTAACACAGTAATCATAACCTGATGAACCTCCATGCTTTGCTGGCAGCTCTGATTCTCTTCCTGCTTATTTGTCTTTTAATCCTTTCTTGCATCCTGAGCTGAACTGAAAGGATCATAACTGGCATGTAATGAATTGTTTTTTCTCCTTTGCCTAAATCCCATTTTAAAGGTTTTATCCGTATCTTTAGTCCAAGGCTCTAAGGTCGAGGAGCAGTGATTAAAACACGATACATCATCAATATTCAGCAGTTCGTTGAACAGGAACCAGATCAACATTTAAAGGTCACAGCTTTGAGTTTTTCATTAAAACCTGTCATTTTTCAAAGATAAAACATCTACAGAAGCTCAGAGTGGAGCTGAATCAAAGACTCCATTTAACTGAGTAGAAATCTGTAGTTTAACTGTTTTTAATCATGTTGACGTGTCCCAAATGTAGCAGTATTTGCTTCTGGTTTTGACACGAACGGACCGACAGGTATAACCGGTGGAGGTCATGGAGAGGCGGAGCTCAAGCCTTTCCAGGTCCTAGTAGATCCGTCATACAGACACAAAATGGCTTCTTCTCCATGTGAAATTTCTCAGATTCAATAAAAAAAGAAACCGAATGTGGGAGAACGTCAGTGAACCTTCAGAGCGTCGGTTAGAGGCTGTTCTGCATGACCTACTCATCAGAGCAGTTTTAGTTGATAAACAGACGGACTTCTCTCCATGAAGCTCTTGATCTTTCTGCGTTCAGATCGATATTACGACGCCAACACGTCACCAGCGCGAGTCCCTGCTCCTTCCGCCCTCCTGGCCTCCTCTCCCCATAGATTCCCTCCTAATCCTGTCTGCATCTCTTTTTACACCCACTTGCCAAATTCTGTCACTTTGAGGGTGGAAGAGATGGAGAAAATAAACCACCTGTGATTGGCTACTTTCTAAGGAAACCCCGCCTTTGTTGCTGCTGGGTTTGTCACGATACTTTTTAAACTAAGTATCGATATCTAGGAAAATATTTCATACTTGATTACAGTTTCGTTACCACAGGGATAAAAAATGACAAATAATTAAAAGAACTGAAAAACTCTCCACAGAATCAGAGATTGTAGTTAAATAAATGTGCAAAATAAACAATCTAGAATCAACAGCAGCAACAATGAACAAACAATATTTGTCTGTGGTATCGATAAAGTATCCGGATACAACGTCTGAGTAACGATACTTTTTACAGCCGTAGTTACTGCAGCCATTTTAATTTAGCAGCAGTTTATGGTCATAATACGACTAAAACAAATCAGTCTCCAGGAAATACTTCTTAGTGTTCTGGGAAAAACAACTTTTATTGAATCTACCTTTTCTTTATAATTGCATATGTTGAAGAATTTGTGGTAATTTGCAGATTTCATCATCTTTGCTAAACGGACATCATAGATTGTCTGTAAAATTACAAACGTAAAACCAACCAACAGATTACAGGAGCCTAATATGCAGAAATATACTGATATATTTATTGACAGTACATGAACACTGGAATAACAGTAACATGCCTCAACTAACAGTATTTTAATGTTACTCAACTGAAATCCAGTTTAAAGTAATAAACAATTGAAGTAAAAAGCAAAACAAACACCCTAAATCACTGACAGTAATTTACTGTTTGGATGACAGTGAAACGCGTCGGATGGGAGCTTCCTGCTTTGTTCCCCTCACATGTCGGAAGTATTTTCTCTGCCTCAATCATTCCTGAGCAAACAGCTTTATAGCTGGAAATTACACAAAAAAAAACGTATTGTGATAAACATTAGTTAAACTAACAAAAGTAAATATCAGATCTTCTGCCTTTAAGACTCGTCTGATGAAGCATCCGATGCTAATTTAAAGGGAGGACGTTTTCAAACGGCTCATCGGAGCCACTTGTTGTTTTCTGAATCAATCCTGTTTTGTTTTTTTGTCACAATGTCACAAGAATCAGAGTTTAATCCTCTGAGGAAAATATGAACACAGGAAGAGGCGGCTGGATTACATCTTACACAATAATAAGGGATTACAGAACATACAAGTTCTACTGCTTTCATGTGTTAAAGAGAAGTCCAACACACGAGGACTGGATGCCAGTCCTGCTTTTTAAGACCTCGTTTAAACCCGTTAGTTGGCTCTGATCAGAACAGAGCGGCAGGAGTCGATAAAAACATTTCAGAGTCAAACTGGCACTAAAAAATGAATCCAGTGGTTTTTATTGTACTGGGATCAGAAACAGGCCTTCTAGCATAAAAGGATTATAAAATCTCAGTCATTGCTTTAATCTTTCTCTCTGCTGTAGGAGTAAAATATGAGGATATAAAGATGAGGATTGGAGATCAGAGTATTTAATATCTGCTTTTTGTTATTCAGAGGTATTTAAGCCTGCTAACCAACATCTACACATAAAAACAATCTATCAGTAGACCTGCATAAAAACATTTCCTGTGTCCTTTTTCTCTTTGAAGCAGTGAATAACTTCTGATTGTTACTTTGAATATTACACAAAAAACAAATTGAAATGTGGATCATTTGTTTTATGACAACAGTTAAAACGCTCAATGAGTGCATTCATGGTCAGGGACCGTCGTACCGGAAACAAGTGCTTACCAAAGGTTCCTATTTCCACAGTCAATGTATAATAAATCCCTTCAGCAAATATATACACAATCTTGGCTGTTTAAGTAATACAAGGAGTTTGTTGTATATTTGCAACAATCAGCACCAACGGGTTAAAATGAATTAGCTAATTTTAATGAACTTCTGCAAGAAGAGAAGTAACGTATCTAATATCGTCCATAAACAGCTTTAAAAAAGGAGCCGGTTTAGGCCTAAAGATTAATGCAAGAGATGCATATATGTGAGCCTGTGTGGATTAGTTCTCAGGCTCCTTTCCTGTGGAACCAGCTACCAGTTTTAGTCCGTGAGGCAGACACCCTGTCTACTTTAAGG
>JAUZNJ010040332.1:0-10404 GCA_034780135.1 Jordanella pulchra | reverse complement strand
TCTCTCATCTTTTTAAGTGGGAGAACTTGCACAATTGGTGACTGACTAAATACTTATTTTCCCCACTGTATATTAAAAAGGTTTTTAAGGTAAATTTGCTTTACAGCAGCTGCCCGTTTTACCTGCCGCCCTGCTTCAAGCCAAAATGTTTCAGTTGTTGCTGCTGGAGTGATCCAATAATAGATTCCTGTGAATGGAGTGTCGCTTGCTGTTTGCTGAAATTTAAAGTTCAAGATGCACTCATTTTAAGAAACACTGATAGATTTAAACAGTGATGCTAATACGGATACAACGCTAAGGATAAAGATAGGGGTTGTTTCAGTTTATTTTGCATAAGACATATCTAGAAGCATATTCTTTCAGCTCTTTTTGTTAGTTTGTGACAATGTCACCCTGAACATCAACGCATTTTATTGGAAATGTATGTGATAAAACAGCACCAAATCATCAATAAAGTGTACTTGAATAAAACATTATTTATATACATTGTTAATAAATAAAGTGGAGCACAAAGCTCTTCTTATCTCTAAAAACCTCCAAATAGAATCCAGTATTTCTGACTGCCAATAGATGTCACCTATTAAGTATAAAGTGTGTAGTTTCATGCAGTATCAGTATATAAAAGCAGCGGATCTGTGAAGATGTCAAAAATGGTTATTCTAAGACTTTAGTGAGCAAACAGCACTGAGGAGCTGCAGGGATCACCAGCTCAGGTGGGAAGAACTTTTGGTAGTGCACTTCAGAAATCTGCCCTTTATGAAAGAATGGCTGGAAGAATTTTCTTGTTGGAAGACAGTCATACAGTACTGCCTCCTACTAGCAGTTTACCATAGGATGAACACGAGGCTGAACTACTTTGTCTGCTCTAAGAACTAACAGTCCACGCCACCATGAAAAAGCATAACCATGAATAAAACATGGCAGCATCATGCTGTGGGAACCTGGTTAGAGCTCATAGGAGGATGGATCTGACTGTAAGGAAACCTTTTAGAAGCTGTAGAAGGTTTCAGTTTTGAGTTCATCCACCTTAGAAACGTAATAAAACGTTTTTGATTGAAGGAAATATGTTTTATGTTTTAGAATGGCCATGATTTTAAGAATCTAATTTGTAGAAAAGAACTGAAAACTGATATCCATGGATGATATCAATAGCTTATTCTATTCTGTAAGGATGAAAATGCTAAAAATCAGTCCTCACGTGTGCAAAAGCACACCCCAAAGGACTCACAGCTGTAACTGCACCCAGAATCCAAATAATATACAGTTTAGGGTTCTCTGAGAGATAACAGGGGTTCCCTAAAATTTCAGCTTGAGACCACAAAAATAACAATGAATCAGACCAGTGACTGTTTAAAAATGCCTTTATTTTGTGCTATATTTATTTATAAATATAAAGTGAAGTAATTCTGTTTTTTAAATAAATTTGTTTTTTGAAAATATGAATTACCTCATTCATAATTCTAACTGTATTTTAAATTATTTAATGTTGCATTTTGCAATTTAATGTTATAAACAAAACACATACTGTTGAAGTAAAAATCCTCTCCTTATTTCCTCTAGACCTCCACTTTGGGAACCCCTTTCCTTTGACTGATTTTATTTCAGAATGTTTCTACCGACATCACCAACCAATCAGGAACGAATGAGCTCCTAAACAATATTTAAAATGATTCCTGGTAGAATTAGAGTTGCTGTAAATCAGGACGGAGAAGAGTGATTAGATCCAAACATGATCAAATCATGACACCAGTTTGTTATTAAAAAGAGATACACATTGAGCACCAGGCTGCACACAGTGCGACTCATCGTTTAATGGGGATGATTTGTCATTGGTTAATTAGATTATGGATGAAAATAACTGAATAGATTTGAATAAAAAATGACAGCAGTTGATTGGATACATAACTGGGTGTTTTTCCAAATAAATCAACACTTATCGTTCTTTAGTGTGCATGTTTTTTTCCCTTTATTTTCAGTTAATATTGTACCAAAACAAAATACTGGCAAAAATATTTTCTGTGAGTTAGTGAGTTTTGTTGAAACAAGCTTTATAACAATGACAAAGTTGTGGGATGAATCATTACCCGAGGCTTTAAATATCTATGTGAAATGGTTTAAACATATTTTTACACTATAGTATGAAGGAGAATATCAAGCGTCCTGGCAATAGTTGTGCAGGTTGTTACAAGGAAACCTCCAGTAATATCTGAGACAGGTGGTCAATAAAAAAAAATAAACAAGGAGAAAAAACAAACACATGTTCTTATACATTTAAACTATGATTTAGACAAGGCAAATGGGCAGGCAGCAGACAGTACAAAGGCCAGCAGACACAGACAAGGATTTAAACAGACAGATGGACAAACCAAGCAAGGTGATAGACACTCAGCCAGGCAGAATGCGACTGGTATTTATCCACTCTGAAGCCTCCCTGAATCATCACTCTATACCCTGTTTCCTGTCTTGAATAAAAGAAATTCCTCCCCCAGTGCTGCTCCTCTCTGTAAGACCTTTTTTTTTTGCTATGACACATTTACTGCATGTATTTCTGCCTGAAAGATTTCTTTTGTTTGTTTTTTATTGTCTCAGTAAAATGTGTCAAGTCATCAAACAAATCTTTAAATCAGTTGATAATTTAATTTGCTAAATAAAAGGGGCATAGTCTGACATTTATTCTAGGGATAGCTAGGCAGAGACAGAGGGTGGCTGAAATCGTTTATGATACCATCAGGAAAAATAAATTAGAACATCAATATACCTTAAATAAATCAGAGACTAGATTTTCCTAAAGCTCTTACAGATAAACATATTTACGTACTGTATTTTCTGGACTATAAATCCTGTTTCATAGTTTGGCCGGGAGTGTGACTTTTACCCTGGAGTGACTTATGTGAGAAATGATTAACACATCGTTGATCATTTTAGCATTTAAAACAACTGAGAAGGGCTCAACAAAAATGGCACCGAAAAGCAAACTATATTCTGCAGATTACAAGCTGCAGTTAGTAAAATATGCCGCCGGAAAAACATTAATCGAGCAGCAGAAAGAAAGTTTGGAGTTAGTGAGAAACTTGTACGGGACTGGTGAAAAGTGGAGGTTTCTCCTACTGACATGAAGAAAACAAAAAAAGTAGTAGAAGAAGAGCTGCATCTTCTACCACGGAGGTGTTTAAAAGTGACAGAGGAGGAAGATTTCTTGGGACATGTCTGTTCTTGGTGTTGGACTTTATCAAATAAATTTCCCCCAAAATGGGACTTACACTCCAGTGTTACTTATATATGTCTTTTCCTTCTTTATTACACATTTTATGGCTGGTGCGACTTATAATCCAGAAAATATGGTATATATCCCGTCTATTTAAAAGTATACTGGAAAATTGCTTTTTGACTTTAGTTTTGGAGTTATCACCTAAAGCTGATGTGAATGCTCCTGCTGCATATGCTCACATTCAGTGTTTAGGTATTCAGTTAGCTTCAGCTTTAGCTATTCATTGTGGCTACAATCCTCTCCCTGCATACTTTTAAAAAAGCCTGATTAACAATAAACAAGGTATCTTACAAGCTTATCAGAAAAAGAGGAAGGTCCCAAAAGAAAGCAACAAGTCCAAAGTCTATTTTGGGAGATTATTTTCCTCAATGGTGGAAGAGAATGTAGGACAATCTTGCACATGGACACACACAAATCAAAAGAGACTTGGACAATTCCACCTACATTTCTTGAAAAATCCTCCTCTATACCTTCAATCAATGTCAGCTCTGCATAACATTAATATATAGATACATTAACACATAGATTAGATTACCTTAGTTCTTATTTATCTCTAATTACATATGAGAATCCTAAACTGAGACATATACCTTTTCCCCCAAAATATACAAAAACTACTACTGAAAATAGTACAAACCCTTTATTGTCATCTTTAAGTTAGTATATTAATATTTTTTTCTGTCCTTTCCTGGTTAATAAACTAAGAATTAGCATCTGGAATTATTTAAGACATACCATTTTACAGTATTGCTGCTGCTGGCCTTTTGTTTTAGAGAGGAACTGCTTTTTGTGGAGGTCTTACCTCCACATGGGAACAACGAATCACCTCCTGCTATTTAAGAGGCTATTTAAGTCTGCCAAGCCAAGGTGATTACCCCCCTAACTTTATAACTGGTTGTACCAGCCTTGGCAGCATAAACTGTTATCAAGTTTTTGTGATCACTGGCATTAGTTCTCTTATATTGAAGTTGAGAGATATTGGCTGATTGGTTCTTGAGATGTTTTTTAAATCAGCGTAACAAAAGTATTTCTAGTCTTTCGGATCATGCTGCAGACTTTAATTTGGTCTCTAACAATCTGTCCTACAACCATGGACTCTTTGGTGTTTTTTAAGGTCATTGTGCTGCTGCATAACCCAAGCTCGCTTGAGCTTGAACTGATTGTTGGGTATTTTTTATCATGAATTCATGGTTTGATCAATTGCATGATCACAAAAGCGAATATGAGAGGCTTCTGTTAGTTTCAGTCAGCAGTGGTTTCATTTCGGAAATGTCCCACAGTGGCTATTTTTCCTCGTCTTTTATTGACATGCTGAGCACTGACCTTAACTGAAGGAATATAGGCCTTAAATGCTTTAGACATCGTTCTTCAGTGACCTCCTGGATGCTTTCTGAGATCTTTTAGCCTCCTTTTTTCAGACATTCTATTAAGTAGCTTTCTTTTTCATTTACCAGGTCTGGCAGTCATCATTTCTGGGTCTTTAATTAAACCAAAAAATGTGGTTTCTCAGTCAATTCCCAATAAACCAACTAACTAGGGTTCATTCATGGTTTCTATTTAGGGTGTTGTGTTTTTTCCAAACCTCACTGAACTATATCTTTTGTCCTCCTGCTTTGTTCACACAGGTCTGCTCTCCGTATCCTATGACGAGTGGGACTATGGTCTGGAAGCCCGTGTTCGGGATGGTGTGGCAATCATTACCATGGCAACTTCCACCATGATGATGGACCGTGGACCTCACACCTTGCTGAAATCAGAATGCCACGGAGCTCCAGAAAAGAAAACCCCAATCTCAGGCAACCCCAATGAAGTCCTCAGGTAAGAGGAGACTGAGCTTCTATTTGACCTTTAGTTAAGCTAGAGACATTTTTTTGAACTATGTAATGGAAAAACGTTAACATATGATTTTTAGATCAGTTTGGCCAAATGATTTCACTCAGAGGTTAAATATATTTCCGTGTATGTTTCCACCAGATCAGACTCATATCAGGATATCAGGTCAATTTTATGGATTAAACCTGGACTGGGACTCTTAACCCCTTTCCTTTCCTTTCCTTTCCTTTCCTTTCCTTTCCTTTCCTTTCCTTTCCTTTCCTTTCCTTTCCTTTCCTTTCCTTTCTCTTTTTTTTCCGTTGGTGGTATTAAAAAGCTAACAAACTTTCAACTTAAATAAAAAGAAAAAAAATAAGTAATAAAAACATTATATATACAGATCAAGTATATTTTTTAGACACCACTGATAAAAATAAATGTTTGAGCTGGAAGATTCATTCCAGATGCTGATTATCATCCAATCCTTAAACAGTTTTCTTCGTTTTTTTTGCGATCCTTGAAGTTTTGTTCTACAGTTCAAATATCTTGCAGCTAAATTCAGAGGTGGGTAGTAATTCACTCAGTTACAATGAATTGAGTAACTTAAGGAAAAAAAAACGTAAAAAAAATACTCTGAGATTAAGAAATACACCGTAAACAGTGGATTTTGTCGCTAGGAGTTCTTTATCCTTTCCTTGTTGTTTTGTAAGTAGATGTGTTTTTTATGTCTAAATCTTATGAATTTCTCATAATTTTATTTAGTTAAATTTCATTTTTTTCTATACCATAAAATAATTTGTACATAATCGTCTATCTAAATATACAACTTAAAGCTTCCTAAAAGAGAATAAAAAAATAAGAAAAAATAAACAGACTACAATCCAGAAATTAAATTTAGAAAAAGAAACAACTCTGTTGTTTTCTTACATTAGGATTTTTTAAAGATATTTTTTTCACAACTTTTTTCTTTTACTTTAATCTTTAGCTTCTTTCACAGATTTTATATTTTCACATTCTATTTTGTTATATTTTTCTCTTTCAGATTTTGTTTTACAAATAACATTTGCTTAAAACTGCGTTTTAACAGATCTGATTCTCTTAACCTCTGCGGTCCAAAGCTTTCCTCTACGTACAGTGAGGAGCGAAGGTCCGTGCAGACAAAAAAAGTGCAACAAAGTTTTCTCTCAAAACCTATTTTTGATTGAAACATACTAATTAAACAATGTTCCATTTACAAAATGTGTTTTTTTTAAATATATTTCCATTTAAAAAAACAGTTTTTTCATATTTTCATTAACAGAAAATGTCCTTTGCTCACAGTAATACTGAAACAAAATTGACTCTGTTGTCTACTCAGTTATGGATAAGTTTAAGACAAAGTCAAAAGGTTTAGCTGTGGTCCTTCTCTGTTATTCAGCTCAGTTTGTACAATACTTTAGCAGCTATAGAAGCAAAACAGCCCCACAGCCTGATACCACCACTGCTATGCTTGACAGAGGGGTATGTTAAGAGCCTCAGCTTGTGTCGTCCAATCCTTTCACTTCTCATTCTAACTCCATAGCTCTATTTTCTGACTGCGAAGGATGTTTTAGAGCAAATGGCCTCTTTCTTGGTTAGTACTTAAAGCTAACTTCAAGGTAGAAAATGACTGATGTCCGGCAGATTCTCATTCATCAGAGGCTAAGTTTTGTCCTATTCCACCTCTTAAAAACAAATTGTTTAAATTTATCCTCTAAAGCCTGAAATAAATATGATGTCAATGCCTGTGATAAAAAGTTTTGAAACTGCACTTTTAAAAAAGATTTAAGTAATCATAACCCGCTAGTTATCTAAAAATGTAGTTAAGAGGAATACTGGCTGTACTGGGGGGGCAATGCAATGTTTTATGCAGAAATTGAGCATCTTTAACTAAAACTAACACAAAACACTTTCAAGTTTAAAGGCAATGAATCACAGCAGGTGTCTCGCTTGCATTTCGTTTACACACATTAAATTGACATTGATTAATTAAAGTGAAAAAATGCCACACACAGCTGCTTTGAAAGGGAAGAATTCAGGTGGTTCAGCAGCAGTGTTTCAGTCTGCTTTAGATCAGCACATTTGGCAGAGGCAGCAGATGCTGCCACGTAATCCTTCACATGCAAAAATCCCAACCTTTGTCCAGTAAAACCCCTCACCTTACACTTAAAAGATCCCCTTGCTCTCCCAATGAAAACAAATCCCACCCCTTCAGCTGTCTATCTGGAAATGGGCCTTTTGAACCGGTTCTGAAGCACGCCATTCTGTGCTGTGGGCTCGGTCTAATTGGTCCCAGTGGTGTTTCGGTCTATGAACACTATCCCCTGTCGTGTCGTGCTCCAGAGCACAGCTCAGGGTTGTATTCAGGAGTAGTTTCACCTTCCTGCCACTGTGCATGTCTGCTCATGGTGTGAGGGTTTAATACCGGGGAACAGGCTGTCAGAGAAGGAACAGCTATGTCAGTCTGTGGAGTAGGAGCAGCTCTGGCTGAGATTTGTTTGCTGAAAAGATTGTCAGTGTTTCGGGTTTGGTTGCTTTTAAACATGCTGCTTTGAAAGGACACACAGGAACACCTTACACCCTTAAAGACAATACTGTAGACCCTGCTCCTGGCTGGATTTATTGAAGCAGCTAGAAAGTATTTCCACAACACCCAGACTTTTTGCAACGCCAAACGGTGTGTAATCATGAGGGAAATATTTAGAAATATAACTCTTAAAATGTGATTTATATCTAGATTCAGGCCCACTAACATAATCCTTGGGAGCTGTTCCTGTTGCAGTTAGAACAGGACACCATGGGGTAAGAGTTTGACTTGGCTTTGTCGAACAATTAGCTTTGATATAAAATATTCTGTGGCATCTAAAATCCTTTCCATCCTCTATATCTCTGCGTTTATCTCCACCCGTCTTCACATCAGCTCATGAGCAGCCTCCCTGTTCCTGTGAAAGACAATCATTCTCTAAGTATGATGCTCTAACCATTACGTGTCACTATGAACATGGCGTGTTTGATTGATGCGTTGTTGGGTAATTTTTTTTTTTTTTTTTACAAATAGCTCTTAAGATTTCAGCTGGATCTGACAAGAGCCCCTCAGCTTAAAGCAACCTTTAAATGGGGCAACTCGTGACTTTCCTTTAACAACGTTTTTTTTGCTTGTTTTTGTGAATCCAGCTGTTCTTCTATAAGAAAATGACAGAATCTTTTTCTTACACCTTGAATCTCTGCAGCTCCTACAAAGTTAAACAGGCTTTTACCTGATTAATGCACTCCTTGTCAGGAATGTCTTGGTAGGTTTGGACCTGTGCTTTAATCCTTTGAGTTTCAGATGATGAACAGCAAAGATTTCTGTAAAAACTTGCCACTTTATTTTATAACCTTCCCCTGCTTTAAACCAATTTCCATTGGCTGTCTGCTTTGTTTATTGGTCCTCATAAGGCTAATTATGATGTAATCTTCTCTTCTTACGCCGGGGTTAAACGGGATGTGAAGGTTGTGATGTGCTTTCTGCCAGATATCCTGTTCCACCTCGCTATAGTAGTTTACTTGTAGGCTGTGAACAGGACAATAAACCAGTAACTGTATCTTGCATTCCTGCCCCTATTTGACCAAGTTGCCTTGTTTACTTTACGCTTCAGACAAGGACCATAAGACACAGAGCAGAACAGCTCTGACTGACTAAGCTGCTGCAATCGGCAGCGCAGGCGCAGCGCAGCTGATTTTTCAGAGAACATCTGGAGTTTAATAACATTAAATTACACCCAGATTGATTTTATGTGGTCTTCAGATGATCTCCTTTGGCCATTTGTTTTGATTAATTTTAACGAAGGGCTTCTGGAGTAAAGATGTATGAAAAGAAATGCACTCCACACTTCCTAGCATTACACCTGAGTTTTTTTATTTACTTTTTTGTCAATGATGATTTTGGATGTGATGTGGTTAAATGTAAAGATTGTGAAGGCTTATAAACACTTGTTCTCATATGTAAATGAATCCAAACCAGCAGTGGAGTTCATGGCGACTGCTGCCCTAAAATATAATCTGTTTGTGTTCCTGACTGGAGCCTGTTGTGAACAGCTTTGTTCCTCACATATCTTCTCTGCTGTACTTCTTCTTTTCATACATCTGTTTTTGCCTTTGTAGATTGCTGCTCACACCTCCTGTCCTCTCTTCCTGGTGATTTTCTTCTCATCTCCACCATTCTGCCCCTCCCCAGCCCTCATCTGCACTTCAGACCTGCAGTTTTATAATCAACTTAGCTGTGTAGTTGATTAGATCAGTTGCGAGTGCTGCTGAGATCCTTCACCCCTTGCTGCCTTAACTAAATTTGTTTGGTGATAACCTTTGTCTTCAAGTGTTCAATCAAGAGATTAGCAATTGGCCAAGAATTTATCTGCCCTGAACTAAATAGAGCGTTTAGTTGACTGGAGGGATGCTTCCCTTCCTGGTCAGTTTATCACTTAGGGAATCAAAAACAGATAGATGAGGAGAGAGTGACGAGGTGTGCAGGACATTTAGAAACAAAAATCAGTAAATGATTGAGTTAGAGCAAATTCATCAGCTGGTTATTGCGAATAATGTTTGATTCATTTTATCTATGTCATACAATGGATATTGCTGCCTTTTATAAGGTTTGATTGTTAAGATTTTCATTTGCTTTATGTAGTTTTAGACTTAAACCTCATGAATTTTAGGTAATCCCATTCATATAAAGTCCTGCTTGAAAGTTTCCATACTCTCCCATTAAAGAAAATGATAAATTCACACTTAGTAATTCAAATAACACAAACCTGAAAAAAGTAATAATAGATAGAAATTTACTAAATGATAGTTTAGTAAAATAAAAAAAAGATTTTTGAATTTTTGTTTAAAATAATAATTCTAAAAAACATCTTGTCCCCAACAGATTAAAGGACCTGTTCTTGCTCATGAACAGTGAACCAACATACCTGTCAACAGGTGCAGAAGTTTGACTGAATCCTAACCCCTTTTCTTGAGAATTTAGGTGGTGTTCATATGAGGACTGAATGTATTTAAAACACAGACTGTGAACAAAGACACGTTATCTCTCCATGGTACAACGTTGCCATAAGGCAACAAACTCTCTTTTTGGTCATGTCTCCATGCTGTATCCCTACGCATGATGAAATACTTTAAAAAACGAGGAAAGACCATAAGCAGTAAAATAACAGCCCTTTTAACTTGTCACATGATGTTTTGGAAGCCATCAAACCTTTCTTTCTTTCTTTCTTTCTTTCTTTCTTTCTTTCTTTCTTTCTTTCTTTCTTTCTTTCTTTCTTTCTTTC
>JAUZNJ010040331.1:0-10405 GCA_034780135.1 Jordanella pulchra | reverse complement strand
GTGTGTTTGTGTATGTGTGTGTGTGTGTGAGGGGAGGGGGTTGAGGTGTGGGTGTGTGTGGCTTTAAAAAACAAGCTGGTGCCAGGGCTTAGCTGATAGGCTAATTAAGCTCACTACAGGGAATAAATGTTTCCTCTCTGCCTGCCATTTGTCACACCTGGCACAGAAATGTCACTGGGAAAAAGGAAACACACAGACAGACGTATGCATACACATACACACACCCACACGCAGGGAGTGGGAGAATTGCTGAGGCGACAGGGCTACTGGGTGAAATTAAGCAGAAGCTAACAAAAAGTCGGAGGGAATTTGAAAAAAAAAAAAAACGCTGACAAATGAGACAGAGATGTATAGGAGAGGAAAGAAAAGTGTGTGTACGGGTTAATTATAACAGTTAGAGCAGATAATACATGGAATAAAAATAGATAACAGAGAGGAAAAACCCACTAAGCTGTTCCATACAAGAGGATTTTAATAAGATGATATTAGGCCTTGCTGATAATGCTACGAAGGTGCTGTGACTACAACAGGAAAAATATCCAGTGGGGCATCGGGAGATTAAAAAATTAACTAAGCAACAGAAACTTATAAACCTTGGCTCTTCAGTGCGATAACTCATATGTGATTTTTCCTCTTTTTTTTTCCCAGATAACAGTTGCAATTTTATCAGCTGCTTTCAAGAGTAATTGGTTCTCACACCTTGGAAGTGGTAGTTCACTATATTATTCTAGTCCTAAAAGGTGTTATACTTTGCTTTCACCAGCTCACATTGAACACTGAAGCACATGGTTGTCCATAAAGTTGGAGAAAATAACATTCTTTATCTGTTCATGAAACCACTGGGCCAGAGGAATTTATCTTTTATGAAGAAAGTGTATGTCCTCTCAAAGCTGTATTGATCAATCTCTTCCAAACAAAAACATACTGTGGAGAAAGAATAAGCTTCTTGAATCTGGTTCTTGTTCCATTATCTAAAACAAAAGTAGATCAAAAAATAAACAAATAAATAAAACAGATTGTATATATCGATTTCTATTAACCTATTCAGATGATTCCCTCTTTGACATTTAAACATTTTCACCCCCAGTTTTAAGCTAGACCCAAGTTTCTTGAACTACATTAAACTCAATAAGTCAATAAATAATATCCCTTTTTGCTTGAAATCTGAGCAATAAACGTATCACTAATTACATGTTGATTTGAAGGGTGGGATGTAATATTCATAAAACCTTGGTGTAAATAAACAGTCAATACTTGCCTATGTCTTTGCTAATACAGACAGCAAAGATTCCAACCAGGAGTCCATCTGACTTCTCTGTTTGAGGTTTAGTTCTCTTTCAGAATCACATATTACTCCCCGCTAACATAAAGTCTTTATTACACTTGTAACAGCCTAAGTGGAGAGAAGCCCAACAGCTATTGAAGCCCTAACACATCCAACCACCACCCTAGACCCACTTTAGCATGAGGATGGAGAGGCCCACCTACGTAGCAGGATAGTCCAGGTCAAAAAGAAACAAAAACCATGTCAGTTCTTTTTCACCTAGGTTACCTTTTAAAAGAAAAAGAAGACAAACAGATAACCTAGTCCTGTGATTTAGGAGCACAGCCCTGAAATACACCTCCTGATCAAATACATTCTTGCATTTTATGGAGGAAGCCTGAATGCTAGAGTGTGACCTGGAAACACTAGAGGAGGGGGGGGAGTAATTCAGATTTGGAACTGTAACTACTTTTCATTTGGAAGCGATCGAGGCAAAATAAATTAGATAAAACCTTCATTTCACTCCTGAAGTTTGTCACCGTGCAAACTTTGATGGAGTGCAACTTTCAGAATTGATTGCAAGTGCGAGCACAGCATGCACAGCAGGGTGAGGATGCACTCTGATGATGTAGTATCAGATCACGCTGCAGATGCTGTTGATGTTACAGATGATGAGCAAGACAGTGAGGCCTGTGAAGTCTTGGTCTTACAAAGGTTGCACCAGGAGTCAGCTTATATTTTGATTAAGGATGAACTGTATGGCTGAAAACGTGTTCTATTTTAAATTATACAGTAAATATCTGGACTTAAAGGAACGTAACTTATATCAAACATTAATTGAATCTTTTGTTTTGTCTCGTCAACATGTCGCTGAGTCATCCTTTACCAACTTCAACACTGGTGCCAGCTGTCCTTTCTTCCTCCTCCTTCCCACGTCCTCCTACATCTGCCCTTCATTGTTCATGCCAGCTCTCTCTTTCTGCTTCCATGTCAACAAAAGACACATTATCATTGCTGTCTTCTGCTATAACAAACACTACATGGAATCTGACAGCACCCGTATGGCCCCATCCTGTCCAGCATCACAGAGATATGTTAGCCCCATATGGAGCTTTCCCACGGGTGGGGGACGTATCTAGAAAGGCTGAAGGCTTTGAGTTTGGCTGAGAACTTCACAAGGCTCGCACAGCTCAGACTTAAAAGGTCTTCCGACCGTTTAAACTCTTTGAAATAATGACCACACCTCTACTTTTAATTCTCTGCTTCATTTAAATAGCCCAAACTCCTGCACTGCAGCCCTATCATTGAAACATGGCCATATAAATACCACATGACCAACCTGGCCCCCCTATGATGCATACTCAAACAACATGTATGAGTACCTTTTTTAAATAAATAAATGTTTGATCATAAAAAAGGCTTCTTAAGGCTGATGCAGATTAATAATCAATGAAAAAGTGACTAAACAATCTAACAATTAACAATACATTTAGGCTTTTAAACTTTTTTCTTCTTATACAGAGGTTGAAGTTTTTTGGGGTTTTTTTGGACTCTTTTATGTTCTTAAGTAATTACAAACCCATCTCATGTATTCAACTGGTTAAATGAAAAAAACAACTCAATAATGTTGTCATTATAAAGCTATGTACTCATGCTTTGCTGATAAAGGGGAAATAGGGGGAAAAAAAATCAGACCATTTTCGAGCTTGTGCCTCTTAATCTCCCCTCCTCTGGCTCAGCCTAACTGACATTTTCTTAATTTATTCCTCTCAGGATTTCAACATTTTAATTAGGTCACTCCAAATCTCCTCCCACGCAGTGTTATTCTGAAAAAAAAAAACTTTTCTTTATTTCAGCATGTTTGTCACTTTTCTTCTTTGGTTTCTCGCTATCTCTGCTTTCCTCCTCCCTCCGACTTGCCAGTTGAGCTTTGGGTTTTATCAAAATAATGATGTTCGATGGTTCCTCCTCTGAATCTTCCAGAGGTAAATATGTAATTGAATCGTTCAGACAAATTTGTGAGAACATTTATGTATAGAAAATCCTTCCAATACCTCCGACTTGACAGGAGTGAGAGAAAATGTGGAAAAAAAAACAGTTAAGTTGAGAGAAGTTTATGCATGGATTTGTCTTTGATAACATCAGTATCACGAAGGTGAGACTGAGATCATTTTTAACCCCAAAGTTATCGCTGTTCACAGCTGTTTAAGTGTATTCGTCCTGTAACTATAGGAGAAAATATCCTTAATCCTCAGGTTTCTCTGAACTGTTTTTGCTGGCTTATCTTCAGATTTACTGGAAACAACAGTAAATTACTTTTTTGCAAAGCCTCTAAGAAAACCAAATCCTTATAACATGTTCCAATGCCACAGCAGAGTATTTATTACAACTGAGGTGCTTTGTAGCCCAGGTGGAGCCTCTTAGGGGTCTCTTAAATGATCAGTGAGTGGTTGTAACTTTCCTGACACACCAAGGTGACCATCTGCTTTAGAGCTGTGATAAAAGGTCTTTAGGCAATAGTTGCCTGTAATATTTACAGACTTGGTCCACATTATTACTCTTATTATTCAGAATGTTATATAATAATAATAATAATAAACATTTAAACCTCAATGTTGCATTAATTCTAAAATCTTAAATCTAAACAGTCTCATGATTACAGAAAATCAGTGTAAAGAGACCCGAATTGTTACTGTCGCATTAAGTGATTTGTAATTTTGTTCTTGAGGACTAAGTTGATCGATTAAGGAATCAGTGGCTGAATGACAGCAGTTTATACAACTTTAATCTTTTAGACGAAAAAAATATAACTAGCAAAGACTTTAACCGCTTCAACTCTGCTAAATAGTAAAAAGAAAAATGGCTTCTTACCCAATGATTTTATGCCTGACCATCCCTAACACCTAGTTAATTTAAAAGTATACGCACCACATTTTTTAGAAATCAGTTAACATAACAGTCTTCAGTGTGGAAGTTCATGCCCAGTGAAGAAGACTTAAGGTTAGCGAAAGGTTTATTTATTTATTAATTCTATGCCACACCTTTATTATGTTTCTTCAAACATAAAAAAAAAATTGGTGCGTATAGATCTTACTGGGAGACTGTCATGAACAAGAAGATGTTGCAAACTAACATGGACCACATGTCTGAGAAAACTTTTCCAGTATGTGCTGCTATCAGGTAACTTGTTATTGTACTTTCATGTCAGAAACCAACTCAAACTTAAAAAGAAACCTTTTTGCAAAATTGTGTTATTTTGAATTTTGCATTGGATACTTAAAAATGTGCAAAAAAATACTGATGAAAACAACTTTTTTGGCTCAATACCTTTTGCCCCTAAAACATCTACAGCCTTTTGTGGTGCTTAACTGTGACAAGCTGCTAGATCTGAACTTAAGCCTTGTTCTTCTCAACTAGTGATGTTCACGATCACCTTGGCATCACTTTAGGTAAGTAATTAAGTAAAAACAGTATGAGCTAAGTGTTATATTGCTTTAAACATAGCTGACATAAAGCTTTGATTTGTTCACCTTTGTTTGCCATACAATATAACTGAATGAGACATCTCATTGCTCTCATTATTCTGACACCTATCAGTGTCCTAAAGTTTTCTGTGGGCCTTAAAGTTGTGTGATGGAACATAGAGTTCCACAGTTTAGTTCTGCATTTCAGTTCAGGTCAAACATATCTTTTTATTTAGAGCTTGCAGAGATGATGAGGTTTAAAAGAAAATCTTTGGTATGAAAAGATCTGTTGTTACATGCCTGCTCTGCGCTAATGTAATCTGAAACACAGTTGAAACAGAACGTTTTGCATAATGTGGTTATGAAAATGTTGACTGTGAGAACTTTGAACTACATGCTTTGTGAACACAAGTGTAAATCAGCTGCAAACACAGTCAACAAAAAAAAAAATCAACTAAATGCCACCATTTTGATAAGATTTTCATCAAATTCTTCTTTCAAAAATTTGGAAACAATCTTCCTAACAAACTGAAAAAAGGTGAACTGGTAAAACCAAGTATAATTCTCCACGTTTCACGGTGTACAAGCACATTAGGATTCGGGTAATTGAAGCATTTCCTGGCTTTCTACAGTTTCCTTTTTGAGCCATACTATCAGGGGAAACATGTCAATTATGTCCACTTTCACACAAACTCTCTCTACATGAGCTGTTCAAGTCATAAACACCCAAACGTTCCAACATTTCCACAAACCATTAGCAGGTTAGTTGGTTTGCTCATTCTGTCTGGTCCTCTCTCTCGTTTAGACACCAAGCCCTTCCCAGCCCTTCAACCTCCCATACTGGTTTGTTGACTCTGCACAGCATAGATTCATATGAGCGAGTGATACACAGTCCAAGGATCACTAATCCATGACCTTTTAATGGAGATAAGCCGGCCAAACCAGCTTCATCTCCCTCTTTCTACAGTAAGGGTTATGAGTCTCTATCCTCAGCTTGCTTTCCTGAAACAGCTCTCAGCGCCAGTCGGATCATGCTCTTGTGCCGGATTGAAAAGTTATTCAGCCAGAGGAGCGCAACAATTATGTGGTTAACCTTGGCGAGTGGCAGAGGCATGCTGATTATTGCTAAAGCCGAAAAAAAACGAAAGCTAAAGTGGCATACTATGTGACAATCTAAGAATGGGTACAGCTTACATTATTCCAATTTGTGTGGAAACTGTGCCACACAGAGCTACCTTTGTGTGGTTGGAACATTTAGTATCCAAAAGCAATCCTGAGTGTTTGTGTGTGTGTGGGTGGGTGGGTGAGCGCATTGGTTGTCTAAAGCTGTAAAATAAGCCATATTTCTATCACACCTTTACAGAACTATTACCTGGTACAACTTACAAAGGGCATCCTTCCCAATAACGCACAGAAACACATGATGAGTCATTCGAAATGTAGGCTAATTCTTTTAAACTACAAAAGGCTTTATACAGTCAACAAAGCTAAGAAAGGAATTGTGGTAGATGGTGGTGAAGCCCATTTAGATGGCTTCAAGAAACCAACAAGAACAAAAAAGCCTCAATTAAAACAGAAATCTTAAGACTTAACTTTTTAAGGAAAAACAATAATCTAAACATTTTGCAGTGTGGAGGAAAAATCTGGATCTGATGCTTTAAAACGGTCAAAATCTCCATGAATTCAGATTATAAATTGAATATAAAAAGTTTATTGTTGTTTTATCGTAAACCAAAATGATGAGAAAAGAGAAACAATAGATTTCACATTGCGTGTCAAAATAAATAAATAATATATTAATGCAATAAAGGGAGTAGTAGGAGCTTTACAAACGACATAATGTGTAGTCAGTCTGAATTTTACAGGAGGAAGGGATTAAATTGTTAAGAATATTGGTAATTTCTATTATCTTTTTTGTATATTTCTAACCCAGACTACATTGCTTTTGTAAAATCTAATCCAGATTCAATATACTGTTAATGTCACATGTTAGCAATTTAACTAAAACAGGACTTCAGATGATCCTTTAAAAATAATTTTAGCCTAAAATGAAAAGCCAATCCTCACGATTGGATCATTGATCTTAAATACTTGTTGAACTTTCCAATCTTAATCGGACACACAAACTTGACTTAATCTTCTTTTACATTACTTGTTGTACTCTGCACAGTTTGAAGATTTATTGATTATACTTCCAAGTAAAACCCTTAAGCACAAATAGACGGATCAAGCTGATACTCAGGCCTACATATGGAGACCATATGGGTTTGTCACCACAGTAAAGACTGCTCCTGCTGTGCTAATCATTTTGACATAGCAGATGCATACACTGCATCATTACTGGTAAAACGAAGCTACCATCCTCCCTGCTCACAGCACAAACAGCTGTCCAAAATTTGATAGAGCATAAGCTGAAGAGAAACAAGAGGAAAAGGAGTAGAACTGCCAAAGGGAAATATGGATAGAAGCAATGGCTGATAGTCATACCCACAGCGGCTCAGATCAGATCCCCCAGAGCTGAGGATTAGGTTTTGATCCAGATTTTAGGCTGGATTTGGTGTTTTTTTTCCTCAAGCGAACCTCAGCTAAAAGAGGGGTTTGCTCCCTGATCTCATATTTGTTTTTTTTTTTCATGCGTGTGGAAACAAAGAGGAAGCGAGAACAGCCCGTTGCCACTGCTTGGTATTCACAGTACGCTGCAACGATGCCAGCCACAGAAGGAGCAGTTAGCCAGTCCGGCAGCATCAATTTGTCAGCAAAGCCAAGCAAAAAAGCTCTGAGGCCTCTGGGAGTCAAAGCAGGGCACTGGCAAGAGCACAGAGTGCCTGGGGTGAGCCAGCAGGCTCTAAATACACACTGTTGTACACTGCCATGCAAAAAATTAACATCTTTCTCAAAGAGGGGATGCTAAGAGTGACAACAATGCAATAAATATACATATTGAGCTGTGTTTAGTAGTGTTGAAAAAAAACTCAACATAAGTAAGCACACAGCTGCAGAATTATAGTAACAGCTGCTGTAGTAAAGGGTCAGAGCCTGTGAATGTTATGCAGTCTGTGTCCTCTGAATCATCAGGTCTGCTGCAGGCTGAGATGACATGTGGAGCTTTACGCGCCCAACGCACACACAAATAACACTCCCCGCATACACACACGAGAAGAAGGAACAATCGTCACCTTCTGCGACCTTTGATTTTCAGTGGTGCATAGACATTCAAAAACAGACGATAAACAAGAGCAAAGCTAGAGGCTTGATGCACTCTATCTATTAAACATCAGTGATGTATCATGGTTCAAAGTTTGTTTCCGCAATGTGAAAAGCACGTTTGCAACATGTACTGACATCAGTCTGGGATCAGGAGACTGACACCTAGAACCTCCTGTCTGTTCAGTTTACCTTCATCTAACTAGAGGAACCAGTTAGATTGTTTTTATTACTTTAGATGTTCACCTGAAATGTTAAGGGTCAGAAAATAAAGGAATGCCATCCAGACAGAGAGCTGAAGCAGTCAGTAGAGCCTCCACCTTAAAAAAAAGGTCCTTTGATTTTTATGCAAAACATATGTTTGCCAGGTCCTCAAAGTGAATGGTGTAATATGGCATATTATGGATTAGATTAGCGAATAATATAAAAATATGTGATTTAAAATGAGATGACCCTGGCTAACAGATATTTAAAACCTGGACCCCTTAACTCTGATTACACTATTTGCACAATTAGTGCTAGGTATGGACAGTTATGGGATTATTAGGGTGTGAAAACCTGAAATGAATGGGCAGGACTTATGTGAGTTACATAGTTTAATTAAGTTAAGTTTAATAACACCTTCAAGACAACTTAGCACTTCAACTTAGCATCACCATGGATTATGAATAATAATAACATGTAATAAATAATATGAATATGGATAATAACTGCAGTTACCTTATCAAACCAAATTCCCATGTTCAAACGCAGTCCTAAGGACCCGGTGTCCTGCATGTTTTAGATATTTCCCTGCCTCTGCAAACCTGAATTACATAACTGGGTGATTGGCTGGTCCCTGGAGTTCAACCATTTAATGCAAATGTGCTGAAGTAGAGTCACATCTAAAGCATGCAGGCCAGGTGGTCTTAAAGACTGAGCTTGAAAACCACTGTGCTGGGATAAGAGCATCAGAAAAAATAAAAGAATTGAAGGAGCTCTACAAGCTGATAAAGATGGTTGACTCTTCTCTAAAAACTCCTCCCGAACCTCTGGAGATTATTTGAAAAGAAGAATTCTTCATAAAATGAAGAACATTATGGGCAACAGTGAGCATCCTCTTTAGAAGATTGTTAAACAACAACAGAGTGTCTCTTTAGTCAGAGGCTTCTCCACAATGGGTGCAAAACAGACCTCTACAGAAGATCCCTCCTACCAACAGTTAACACCATAGACATCAACTGGTTGGAAAAAATACAACTTCTGAGTTCCTATAACATTAAATTGCTTTTTTGGTTCAATATTTGTTTTGCTAATTTTGCCATTTATCTAAGTGTTTCAGTGGAGTCTGAGGAAGAGCTTGGTCATGTTGTTTTTACCTATAGGGATGCACCGAGGCACTGTGAGCTGTTTAAGTAAAGAAGAGACACAATGTCATTTTTTCACCGTCAAAAGACATTACTAAATAATTAAATATAAAAACGATAAGTAAAGCTTATCGACCGTATCACCAATACATCAGTAGTGAAATGGTACTTTAATCTTTGAGCTATCTTATGCTAATTCTCATTCGTTGTTTTACTCACAGCAAAGTGAAGAACAAAAAGTTGAAAAACACCAACATCTTTTAAAAATCAAATTTGACACAAATAAATGGTTTCTATTTTGTTATAGCGGTGCTAATAGACCACTAAATGAGAAGGAAAAAAAAACAGCTTGGGTTTTTGTCTCCTAGTTTCATTGAGGTTAATGCTTTGAAAGCTGTCATCATGTTAATATGCAGAAAGCAATCTTGGCTAAATTTATGTTCGTGGCACATGTCAGCCTCTTATTCTGTCAACAAAAACAACATCTCTTCTAAAGGTGTACCTATTTATTTGCTGTGCTGCTCTCAACTGCATTCCCTATTAGCAGATGGTGTGTTTTGTATAATGAGCTCTTTTAACATCTGTAGCTCCTCTGAAACTCAAAACACTTAAACAGAGCACTCACCTGCCAAATCCTTAGCCCTTAAATCTTAAATTTAGCTGATCATTCCTTGAGGTCTGCTTTCCTAATTCATGAAATGGGGCCTGTTTCTGTTTGGGTAATCTTACTAACAAATTAACAATCTGTCAAACAGCAGTTGAAGTTTGCCTCCACTCTTCCCTCCATGGAGGGGGGAGCAGAGTGTTGGGGGGTTGGGGGACCTCCATCTTCTGATAAGGGCTAAGCTGGAAGGGTCATAGGATATAGCGGTAGATAACCTATCTCTTGTCACTCTCATCTGAAATTGCCAAAGTTAAAAGCTGCTGCGTTCAAGCAGCCGAACACTAAAGTGGGTTTATCCTGGACTGATGACTGAAGTCACGAGGTCTGCCTCAAAAGGACACATTCAAAAACAAACAAACAAAAATGGTCAGAATGTGAGGAGCTTTTGACTTAGACTTAGACTTAGACTTTTTTATTTGTCATTTTGTATGCACAGAGTGCATACAGAACGAAATTGCGTTGC
>JAUZNJ010040330.1:0-10405 GCA_034780135.1 Jordanella pulchra | reverse complement strand
TATCTATCTATCTATCTATCTATCTATCTATCTATCTATCTATCTATCTATCTATCTATCTATCTATATCTCTCTCTCTCTCTCTCTCTCTCTCTCTCTCTATCTCTCTATCTCTCTATCTATCTGAAACTTTGTCTTTATTTGTTTTTGCTAAAACAAGACAAAAATAATGTTTTGCAACTATAATTTCAATAATTGTTGTTACAATATCCCAATGTTATAGGGAACTTACATTAATTATATCTAATGATTCTGTGTGTTGCTACTTTAGACAATAGAGGAACTTTATGAATACTACATATGGTACTTTTTGTTACTTGTATATGAAGATAAAATAAATACAATCAAAAAATACACCTTTGTGTACCTGGAAGTCGGTGCAGGATAAGTGGCTTCTGGGTGTTGACTTTGGTCAATACAAACAGAACATCAGGGTTAGGTGAAGGTGGGAAGGAGGAGGGCTTCCCAAGGTCTCATGATGGTCACAATAAAAAATGTTGCGAAGTACATTAATTTTTAGAGGAATTAGAAAAGAGAAACGCTACATGGCGTGGGAAAGCATGAATAACGACGAGCTGCAGGAATAGCTCACAATCCCAGGAATTAAGACAAACATTAAAGAACAGATAGTGAACTCCTATCAACCCACCATACAGTAAACTTATTGCTGATTAGCACAGCAACAGAGTGATAACTACAGAGAAAAATGTCATTCCCAGTTATGACTTCAGGGCAGGCTACTTTTTTTATCAAGTTTAAATGGTGTTGCCTTTAAACTTTATAAGTAAACAAATCATGAGGCAAATCATTGCACAAACAATAACATGTGAGGTCAGAATGTATGAAACATTAAACAAATATTTTAGACACAATTAATTTGCCCTGGTCTCACCCTTTATCTTGGCAAGTCACCAATGGGGTAAAGCACAGAGTTGATAAATTAGCCCATTTAATCTGACAAATATAAGTTTGAGACCTTTAAAAGTTAAAAGACGTTGCTACGGGCAATGAAGATGAGTGGGAGGGTTGACATTCACAGTTGTTTTAGCCATTAAGGTTACAAATGCTCACACCACAGGCAGAGTTTAGTCTCCTTGAAATGCAGAAGAGTACAATATCATTTCTTTTACAGATGTCTGAGAGTTTAGGTGGTTCTGGTTTCCAGATGCCACAGCTCACTGGTATGTATGTACAATTCAACAGCTTTAGGTGTGACAGTGTAGCACTGGTTAAAGCTTTTTGATGCACACAATCATTTGATTTCAGGTAGCAGGGTAAAGTAAGGGGATTTAGCCTGAATCTAATTTCAAAGGGTTGCCTCTACCTCCTTTTTAAAATAGAGAAATTTAAGTTTCTCTTCATTCTTTTTAATTTTCGTTTGCTGAGAAGTAAAACATTGACATACATTTGACAATATGTTCAATATGTTCTGTGAGAAATTATTTTAAACTACGCACATCATAATTTGCACCAATTAATATTTAAAGATGGATAATATTGAAGAATTATATATTATACATAGTAAATCAAGACAAAGGAATCACAGATATAGGCTAGATGCAGGGCCTGGCAGGCACGGTATTTCAAGGGCATAAGTAGGCAAGTAGTAAGTGATTCTGCAAGGATAAGAAGCGGCATCGCTGCGACCGCTGGTCAGGAACAGAGGAGAGGCAGCTACATCCTCAGTAGATATGAGCAGCATAGAAAAGGCAGGACAAGTGGAGGAAGAGAAGAAAAGGCACAAAAACCCACCAGCATTCCTGGATCATGACAGATGGCTTCATTCATAGAGCATTTCTATCGTAAACACACAAAGATCAGCCGCTCTTTCAGCTGCCTCTGGCTGTTCATAAATCACAAACCACGCACATTTTTGCTTCCAGATATGAGGCCAGCATCGTAAAAGAGGCATGGAGAGTTTATATTTTATGCAGATTGTAGGTTCCCGAAAACATATCAGTATGTGTAAAACCTACTTTGCAGTTTTGTTCTTTTTTTCAAGTGTTGCTGAAAGTGAAGAGCATTGATGTGGCTGAAGTCCAGAAATTTGTTGTGTTTTGATGCATTTCCATGTGACTGTGTGGGTTCATGGCAGGAAATGATTTGTGCCAAATCCAGGCTGCAGAAAGCCAGCCTCTGTATGTCTGTGCCTAAAAGTCACCCAGTCAGTCCCAGACCATCTGTAAATATTTAATCAAACTCTTGCTGCACCAATGTACAGTTTCACAATCGCTGATACACCAACACTTCAGGCAGGCAGGTTAATTTAGACACCCTCACAGCTTCAGGTCGTTCATTGTCCTAAAGCATCCATGTATGTTTTCGTGAAGTAATGCAGCCCCATTCTTTACATTAAAGGTGCAATGCGTACGTTGAAAATGTATTTTTTTCCTTTTCAAAATCTGCCAGTCTCAATCGTCCAACATATAAGATGAGCCTTCTCCATTAACAGCAGTCGCTATAGCGCTTCATGAGAGACTGATTTGGGCTGAATTCTGTGGATATGACAGTGGATGTGTGCTCTAAATCTAAATTAAAAAAAATTAAATTAAATAAAAACTAAGAAAAAAATAGGAAGACTGCCATGAAATGGTCTCCTGCTGAGACTTACAAGGTACAGCAGTTCAAATGATTTCTTTCCATGTTCTTCAAAGAGGTAAATTGAAAATGAACCTTCCAGTCTTTAACAATGTTATCACTATATTGTATTTTTTGTGATCTCAAAGACCTACATTCAGAGTATGCTGTGACCCTAAGATCATCCTCAATGTCAGTGGTCTCCGCAGGATCTTTGTTGGGTTTTCTTCTCAGCTGTAACAACAGAACCTATAAGCCCCTGACCTTTCTGAGGTGTCAGCAAAGTGGTCCTCGGTGCTTGTGAATTCTGGTGTTAGTAGTTGTAGATAATCCACGATGTGTCTAAATTAGGGAATACCTGGAACTTGGCTGTACTTCATCATATGCAGGTAAAAGTAGGATTGTATTATACGTACAAATGAGACCACTAATCTTAATGAGATTACCTGTGTAAATAAAGGTTAAAACGAAATAGTATTGTAATATGAATAGTACTGTTTTATAATAAGATTTATACTGAAGTTTAGTTGGGTTTGATAAAGCTTTACAATAACCATCATTTAAAATTGGTAAAAAGACAATTTATTAATGATCCGCAAATATTTTTTTATGTCTGATAAACATTTATAAACTGCATCTAAGCCATTTCTAAAAGGTAAGTGGATCACATTGCCCTGCCATGTTAGTTCATTCCTCACCTTAAAATCAGTGGGCTTAAGACCTGAACTTAGCCTTTATTTTAACTCATCTTGCCCTGTCCTGTTGGACTTACCAATACCCTAACATCAGTGGGCTTAATACATGATCTATTTACCTTTTTATAAATGGTTTAGCTGCAGTTTATAAATGAATAAAACATTAACAAACTAGCTGGTAATCATTAATAAATAGCCTCTTTACCATTTATAAATGATGGTTTTCATGGTTATTGTAAGGTGTAACCTTGGCGTTGCATCAATACGAAAGATTTTTACAACTTAGCACACCAAGTATTGATTTATTTGTGTTCTTAAAGAGAGATAGATTAAAAATAATTGGTGTATTTTGATAACAGCATCCCTGTCATACCCACAGGCAAAATCTCCAGAAAGGAAATTCACTGACAGAACAGAGACAGTTTAACTGACTTAGCAAACATTTTTACACAGAGGAAGCAGGTATTATTCTCTACTTCCCCTCCTAGTTCTTGTTTGAGGTCTTGAAGGCTTTGAACATTAAAACTCCAAACAATTCTGTTTTGTGAAAACAATATAGCGAATCCTCAAGGGAAGCTGATTCTTACTTATATCTAAACAATAATGTCATCATCTTCAAACACCATCTGCTCCATTGTCTTTGAGTTGCTAGGAGCAAAGTACAGAGATATTTTGGGGATGTTGTGTTACTTAATGTCCACACAGTGGACTAGAGTTGTTTCATGTTTAGACCCGTTGGTTCATATTTTCAGTCCATGAGGGATGTTTTGGATTTATATTTTTAAATGAAAGTATGAGCTAACAACCAATGCATTCACAGTTATACAGCCTCCAGGCCTAAGGTGCTAAAGGCTTTTCTGTACAACTTAAACATGCCCTCTAGCTTATGGCTGTAGGACAAGAATAATTTCAGTGAGTTCAAAATAGCCTCAGCTCTGTTATCAATCACTAGACAAACAATGGAAACAATGACAGGGGAACATGAATTAAGAATGGAATAAAGCATATCCATTGTTTCTGATAACATTTATTTGACTTGTTTGTTTGATTCCCTGTAAAATATCTGCAAATAACAATACTTGAAGCTGTGTTTTCATTAACGTGTTTATTTATAATGTCAAAGCTGTCCAAAGAGTAGTTTCGGCAAAGTAATGTGCGCTTCCTAAATAAGTAGCTGCACTCAGTCATCATCCCTCTTTTGCTCCTGGGCTTTAATCTGTTGCTTCTTCTGGCATGTAGGTTCATCAGTGTTTTTTTAAACACGTAGTTTTGGCTCGTTTTTCTGATAGTAGGCTGACAGGAAAGGGGGTATGAGACATGCAGGAAAAGACATGCGGGAAAGGACCACAAGCCGGATTTGAACCTGGGTCGCCCGCGTCGAGGACTAAGGCCTCCATACATGGGTCGTGCGCGCTAACCACTGCGCCACCTGCACGGCCTAAACACGTAGTTTTAATAGGATTACTCTATTCATTGAAATGTGCCTTTTCTTTTGCTGTGTTGAACATATAGAAAAAAAGAGTATGAGAGTGTGATCTATACTCACAATTACAAATAACTTCTACTTTTTTTCTTTTTTTCCACATTGTTTATTTGATATTGGACAAAATACTCTGCTGCTGTGGTTATAGAGATGCCTAACATCCATCAGCTGAAATTGCAGCTTTGGGAACCGTGATTCAGGGGCCTTAGAAATTGGGCAATTTGGCTGAAATGTATCTAACACATATCAAGACAAAACATGTAGTATTTATAGTGTCATAAGCTAAGGGAAAAAGTGCCAACTGTTGTTGGTAGCAAGATGGTTCATGAGAATAGGACCCTTTGGGATATTCTCTGTGGTTTTGTTGATAGAAAATGAACAGAAATAGAAAGGAAATAATAAATAGCAAAGATTTTGATATTAACATGGGACACTGAAGTGGTTTTGTTGAGAATAAAAAACTTTTCTGTCAGCAAATAAACTGCTGGTTGTGGAGTTCTTTTCCTTTGTGGGCAATGATATTCACTCACAAAAACTACAGTGACACATATTTTTCATTATATCCAACTTAAAAAGGAATGTATTCAGTAATTTGTTTGTCTTTATTTTTAAGCAACTAGCAACTTTTGTTATGCTTTGCAAGTATGTCCTCTTTGACAGAAATGCTCACTAGTCTCAAAGCTATTCATTAAATCCTTTGATAAAGTGCACTTCCACTGCAGAAACTTTCCCCAGGAAAGAAGGATTATTTTCCAAACGCAAGTTTTTAAATCCACATTGTTTGTAAAACAGCAGCTAGATCTAAATTTAGGACAGAAGAAACCTTCCCCCAGAAAACGGATCTGGTAGGACTGGATAGACTGTGGACTGTTGGTTGTCTGGGGATCGGGCTGCATATCTCTAACAAATTGAACATTTATAGCTTTTTTTCAGCTTTAACTCCTCTTCAGTTGACCTTTTCTATTGACCTTATGATTGGCTTTTGCAAATAAAACATTCAGGCCATGTTAGTGATGCTGAATGTTCCTGTGTTTGATAGTGCCTAAACTCAAATTGATTATTAAAATGAGCTACCCTGTTAGAAAGTATTAAAACAGGAATGTAATAAAAATTTGGACTTTTAGTGTTTATGGAAACTCCATTGTTGAGGCTACCATAATGTTTGCAGCTAAACATGCCTGTATGTTTATATTAAAAAAGGCTTTTAACAAACCCTATGGAAAGACACAAAGGGTTTGTTAAAATTAGAATAAACTATTATTCATAAATGCATTCATGCATTTATTAATTACTAAATACAATACAATACAATTACTAAAATTGAAAGCCAAAATATGGTAAATATATTCACGGCACAATTATTCCATCTAAAAAGTCTTTCTAACACCGGTTCTATACTACACTACACTACACGGGGCCCGACCTTATTTGTGACGTTGGTCGGTTTAATGTCGGACAGTATTTTCACCACGTCTTCAGCCATACTACTCTCTGGGGGCTATGGTAACATCTAGAATAAGCCACCACAAAAACAAAGTGTATGAAAATAGCCTATTAACAACTCCAAATAGTAGTAAATCTGTTGGAGCCCTGAGCTTGTTTTGCTGCAGAGAGACGATAGGAATTTACAGAAGGAGGACTCATGTGACCTACAGTGTTTTAGTCAACAGAGTGAGTCCTTGACGGATGTAAGGGAGACAATCTGGTCATTTTTCAAAATAAAACACTGTTTAGACTCAGAAAATAAGCCTGTTAAAAATTATGTAATTTATTAATGGTTTTTGTGCGTCACAGGACACACGGACCAGTACCGGGCTAGGGCTCAGTGCTATACTTATACTACTTGACTATGGAGTTTTGGACCTTGTTTATGAAAAACTGAAAAGCTTCTTGCTTATGCTTATGACATTCACCAAAAACTAAGATATCTTCTTTATTGCCATCTTAAAAACGCCTGTTATATCAAAGACAAACATTCTCTCCAGAAACCAGTGGTGAGTTATCAGGAGCTTTTCTCCCACTGTATTTTGTGGATGCTGATGCTAACATTATTTTATCACTAGTTTCTCACTATTCCTAATGCATCTCCTTTCTTCTCTGGATAACCTCAATTTACCTCCCGCCGCCTCTGAAACAGCTTTCTAAAGTACCACATGCTACCTCAAATCAAGACATGCCACAATCAAAGCTGAAGACTGAGTGTTGCACTTTCTTTATGACAGCACTTTGTCGCTAATGCTTTAAAGTGGAAAATAACAAACTTCTGAGCACATCACCTCATTCTGAGGTCAGGAATCTTTTTAGGATCCCAGACTTCATAGCTTTCTCTAGAATCTGATGCGAACTGACTGAAAGCTAAATTATGTGTAACATTATTTAATGTGTTTTTGTTCAGAGGGTAAAGAGTATGATTACTCGCTCTATAATTTTGTTTTAGAAATAACAAAACACCTAAATTACGTAAAATCACTTCTGTTTTCACGTATCATTTCTCAAAGAAATTATTTTTCTGTTGTTTAAAATTTGGATGTCAAATATCTGTTGCTAAGCATGAATCGTCCTTCATTCTTTTCATCAAAATTCACTAGCAGCTGGAATATATTTTAATGAAGTGATATTATTAATGTAGTGTCTGAGCTGTGTCATCATAGTTCTCCAATAGTAAAAGTATAAATGCAAGAAGAGCTAATAATTTATATTGAGTGAACTATTTCAATAATGCAGTGCCTCCTAATAGGCATAGAGCATCCCAGAGCGAAGTCTCTCCTTCACTGCTCTGTTCTACATGCTGTAGGCAGTGAGTCTTTAGGGTTTAATTTCGCAAAAAAGGCATACAACCTTCAGTAGGATAAACCAGATTTTGGTGGTTTTATATTGCCGCAAGTTTCATGCTTCAAAGAAATGATGTTTGCTTTTTTTATTCAGGTGGCGGGTCTCTTTAGAGATGCCAGTATCGGGAATGCAATCAACATTGTGATTGTTCGGCTCATCCTTCTGGAGCAGGATGAGGTAGGTCAAAGTCAAGTCAAAGTCTCTTTATTTGTCTCCTTTTGGAGTGCTTGTTTTTTGATAAAGGGTTTAGACTGCACAGAAACATTGTAACATCACACAGTTTGCAATACATGAGATAATTTTGAGGAAAGCCAGAGTTGTGCCTTCATGAGGCAAAGATAAGAATCCACAAAGGTTAAGCTTTTTCTTTTTGCTCCACAGTGATTAAAATGTCAGTTTATTTAAGCAATTACTAAAAAGCCATGTTCTAGAGTCCTCAAGTTAAATTTAGTTTACTTGTTCATCTCATTCTTCCCCTGTTTAAAAACCTAAAATAAAACAAGACTGCACTTTTTAACAACACTTTTAAAATCTAAATTATTCTTTAAATACAGTATGTAGGTTTTTGAAACCCTTCATTTTAGTGCTGCCTACATGTTATAGGTTGGTGCTAAGGAAAATCCAAATAAAAAATCTTAATTAAAAATTTGGTTGAAAAACAGAATTTGTTGACCAAACTATTTGTTAGTTTTTTTTTTTATTTTATTTTATATGCAGGGATTTTAACAATGGATGTGTCTGTTTAATGGAATGATAAACCCCCACGTGCGGATACATCTACTCTATGAATTTGATTTAGTTTTTTTTTTATTATTTTAAAGTGAAACTCACCTGTTATGTAGGTTAAATGCAAACACAGTGAAAATCTCAGTGTTAATTTTGATGTTTTTTCCTTATGATTAATAAAACATAACACTGCTTCTCAGAACTGAAATATTTGTGTATATCACCGTTAAACTAACTTTTGATTAATCTTAATCTAATGAGGTGCACTTGTATATGAACTTTTCTATTTTAACACAATCAACCTTACCAACTAAAGTATAAAATAAAAAATTTCAACTCTGTTAATTTTGGATGCAGCATTTTTTTCCCTCCAGCTTATCAGATTTTGTTTTATTTTGAATTGCTTGCAGCTGCGAATAAATGTCCTCATTTGAGAGTTGTGTTTATCTCCTCTAATCTCATCTTTCCTTCGACTTTTTTTTTCTGTGTTCTCACAAAAGTTTGAAAGGAACCCAGTAAATTAAAGCCATGTATTTGAGGGGATACACAAACCTGTTTACGCTCCTTATTTACATTATGCCTGATGCTCTGAAAATGAAGTGATTTAATGAAATAATTATGCACAACGAGCATCTGCACAGCACTTTTCTTAGATATGGTAATTACTATCTGTGTCTTAAACATCTGAGTTTAAAGTCTAAATTAAACTGACTTAATTGACCGTGACTATCAATTTGGATTTTTCTGTAGGATAAGCATGTGCTTTAAAATCGTGTTCGTAATGATTAACACTGGGCCTATTTAGGTTCATTCATTTAATCTTTCTTTGCTGTTTGCAACACTTAACAGTTTAACAAAATTGAAAACAGTTTCTACCCTGACCTTTGCACTGATGCATAATTAGAAAATGTAACAGAAGAACTGAAGTTGTAGTCTTGCTGAATCCAAATGATTTGTGGAACCGTTTCACACTGTTTTTGCTGCTTTCTACCTTTTTAAAAGGCATTATCACCTCCTAATTGATACATTTCCGTTTTGTTTTTATTTCTTTTGTTTTTTTATGTTATTCTCTGCTACCAGGATGACCTAAAGATTACACACCATGCTGACAACAGCTTGAGCAGCTTCTGTAAATGGCAGAAGAAACTCAACATGAAAGGAGACGAGCACCCTCTGCACCATGATGTAGCTGTTCTACTCACCAGGTAGATAAGTCCCCGACACTCGCAGAGGCCACTATTTCTGAAATATTTACAGAATTACATGGTGAAGGTGGCAACAATACAACGATTTTGCAGCGAAGTGATTTCTTGTGATGTGATTAACCCATTTATAATTAGCAATTTGTTTTGCAAGGTAGTTTTTTCTTCTTTGTAAATTTACTATTACTGTACCAGCTTTTATTCTTATTTCTTTAATATTGTCTTTATATTTTTAAAATTAGTCTATCGACATATGCTCCTCCTTGCCTTTCATTTTCCCCTACAGTAAATTGAGCTTTTCTATTCTAGTTAATAAACTAGCCTGAGAATCTGCTTTTATGACTCTTACCGTGCCTTGCACAAGTATTTATTCCTCTTGAAACTTTACATTAAGTGGCATTACAACCTCAGACTTTACTTTTTTAGTGGTATTTTTTGTGCTACATCCTGATAAAGTAGTCAATGATTTTGAAATATAGAGAAAGAGAAACAATATTGTACCCTTTAATAAAACAAAAGAACTAACATGAAAGAGACTGGATTTGTATTTAGGCTCCCTGAATCAGTACTTTTTGAAAAATATTTTCAGGCAAATACAGCAGCAGATCTTTAGGCACTGAAATCACCACATCTGCAGAGTTAGACATACATAGAGGCAGGGCTGGACAATACGGCCAAAATTTAAATCACACTACATTTCTTAAATTCGGTCAGTACGATATAATTTTTATATTGATGTAGAAAGACTAAAAGCCTTAGAAAGACAGCCAAGAATGTCCACAACAGAAGCCTATATAAATGTATGAGGCCCTGAGGAGGCCTCTGAGACAGTCCAGCACATAACAGCAGGGTGCAAGATGCTGGCAGGGAAAGCGTACATGGAACGACAT
>JAUZNJ010040329.1:0-10405 GCA_034780135.1 Jordanella pulchra | reverse complement strand
CTATAGAGATAGTTCAGGATAACCTGAGCCACTCTAACTATCAGCTTTATCAAAGAGGAAGGTTTGAAACCTTAAAGTAGACAGGGTGTCTGCCTCACGGACTAAAACTGGTAGCTGGTTCCACAGGATAGGAGACTGAACGCAGTGTTTGAACCTGCCTGCCAAAGCCGAGGATACCCAGTTCTGTCCACACAAAGCTGCTAAGCCACACGGTGAAAAGCTGGACCGTCTCAAGCTGCCACCCTGCCCGTCGGACTGCACCAAACCAGTTCCGTTGCTCGCCTGCCATCGTCTCCTACTTCACACTGCCTAGGAACCACAGGTAACGACTAACTGCAACAGCAACAGAGGGATACCCCATTCAAGCTGGGAGTGCAAAAATTAAGCCCTGCACAGTTGCATATTATTGAATCGGATTAATCCCGTTCTCTTCGAGAGCTGCCTGAGGATAAACTGACCGAGGACTGGGCCTCTGAACTGGGTCCTTCCTTCCTACCTCTAAGCAACAGTAAAATTCATCCCTCTCCTCTTCTTCTCTGATGCTTAACAATTGTTTTGCTTGGGTGGAAAACAAGGTAGAATAGATGTTTTTGCTGATGTTTGTGTTAAAAAGCTTATTTTAACTTTGATATTGTCAAAGTAAATGCTACATTGAACTGACTAGCATCCTTAGCTCCAAGTTACCTCATGTTATGAGCTAATGCTTCCTGTGTTTCAGCCAGAACTGACCTAACTGGAACTGCTGGGACCATCTAAGCTAACCCATTCTCTTTCACCTTCATTATATTTAATGCATTTGAGTCATTAGTCATGTTTCACTGTAAAACCAAATGAAACTTTACTGTTTTGACTGCATTTAATATCCCTGTGTCAGGGTCTATTTCACATTTATCTGCTATTTTTACAGCAAATTTTGAATGCATTAAGCATTAAAGCTTGAACCTTCCTCACACTCTTGAACTCTTCAGCTGTTATGTGTTCTTATTTTACGTGTGCTTATTTTCAGTACTGTTTAATTTTTTTTGTGATTGTTGGTCAATAAAGGTACCATTATTTTAATCTGTGCTCGTTTGTGGTTATTTTAAACGGTTAATGGTTAACCACTCAGGCCAGATTTATCCTTTTTTTGGTTGATAGTCAAATTAACAGAGACATTGTTTTTAGTTGGTGATTAATAACTCTGCTGATAACTATGATCTGATTGACTAAGTTGGTTAAAGGCGCCTGGAATTTTAACAGCTGATCCTGGAGTCCACCTTGAGTGAAAGGCTACAATCCCTGGTATTAAGCAGGTTACAGTTATAATCATTTAACTAATGATCATATATTGATTTTACCCTTGATTCTGTATGACCTATTAATTAGATTTAGACTGCAGCCAAGTTTCTGTAAGACAACATAAATCAATTTGATTATCACAAATCAATTCATTAACAAACAGACTTTTTGAAGAAAGATATCATAATTAAATAAACCACATTTAATTGTTTTAACTTTTTACCTGATTGGAGTCATTTTAATTTTAATTACATTATCATGGTTTACTCCTTTCGGAATCTTTTCTCATTTATTTGATTTTGTGGTCAGACACTGTCTGGATGGAGTAAAGAGTGGGTAACAGTGGAGAAGCTGCAGAGAGGTGTGTTAAACTATGACTCCGTATGCTGGATTTCCAAACCCTGACATGGCTCAATGTTTTCCACTCGGCTAATTTCACTTTATTCAGAGGTATTAGAGCATTAATGAGAAGCTGGGGATTCATTCCTTACGGCTGCACAAGATCTGACATCCATTGGCTGAATGGATCTGGGAGTCGTCGCACCACCAGCGGCTGTTGATCTGAAAGATGCCGTAGTCAGTGGATCTGTCTTTGTTGTGGTTGATTGCCAACGTGTCAAATCCTGACTCCCACTGAGTCAGACAGACCCCTAAAACACAGTAAAAATACACTTATGATTTTTGAACTTATTGTAGTTTCATACTTAAGCAGCTCCAGGAAGGACGACCAGCAGATGGCAGCAGAGGGAACGAATGCTGTTAACAGGCAAGCATCAAGCAGTTAAAAGAGATCTGCAGACCAGCTCCATCTTAGTCAATACTGCCCCAGAAGTGACATTTCTGAGACAAACATTTCCTTCTTTCAAGCTCTGTATAAAGGTATTAAAATCTAAATGTATTTTTGTTCTTTATCTTGGAGTTAAATGTGGATTTATCAGTCTTTAAAGTGCAGAATGTGGGAAATGTTCCTGTGTTCTGGTCCGGTTTCAACCATTATACACATCTGGATAAAGATGGATGTAATCTTTGTTGATGATATTGGTAAAGAACTGCAGGAAGTACTCTGTAGTAGTATTGGTAACACTTCAGAGTAACTGCCTGCTGTGGTGTTTGATGTGTTGTCAGATTAAAGATCCCTGACCAGTCTGACCAGATGAAGCCTGATTCTACTCACAGTCTGCCAGGCCGATGCCACGGTAACCATCCATCCCATAATCCTTCATCGTTCGGGCCCACTCGCAGCGCTCAAAGACTCTTCCATGGACCAGAACCGGGCCCAGCAGGAGAAACACCAGGATCCTCATTATATCCTGTCGGTTGTAGGCAGGTGTGGGTCGGACTGTAGCAGGACCAGAACTCGGCGGAAAACTCTGCTTTACTGATGTCAGCAACACGAAGGAAGAGAAAGTCACTGGTACTTCCCTCGCTGCTAGGTTTCCTGTGGTTCTAGTTTGATAGACGGATAACTTCTCCAGTCTGAAAGAGGAAATGGGTTGGCTCACAATAGTGACCACAACACTCTGCACAACCTCTGAGGACTTTCTGGACTGCAGCAACTTTGGAAAACTTCCTCCATTTTTCAGAAAGTCCTGAATCTTCCAACAGCTGCTGCATGTTCTTCACCATCTGCTCCTCCACACCGGGATCAGAACACCTACCCACGACTGTCAGATCAACCCCCCTGGGCTGTAACACGATGTTACCTTGGAGCCACCTGATGATGAGCTCATTAGCTTAAACCCTTGCAGCTGGAAATTCTTGATGATCCAGTTAAACAGGCCGACATGGTAAAGCTGAAAGTCGACAAACATCAGTGAACTGCAGCAAATAGATAGGAGAAGGTTCAACAAACTCTGCACCCTGACTCTGCTTAGTTTTTCACCAGGACTGTATCTTCTACAGCTGCAGCCTGAAGGATGAAGAGGCCGACCGGCAGGGTCAGGGGGTAGCAGCTGTTCTGTCTCTGGTCTCCAGGTCAGAGCCTGCACTCACTCAGATAGTTGCTCAGGTCTCTGTTCTTGCACTGAAGCTCCAGGTCACCCCGAGTGTCACTAATGAACCCCCAGATGGAAAGTCCCAACATCCCAGTTAGTTTGTGTCACATGGCCACACAATGCTGGGGAGTCTCTGACAGTACGCAGAGCGCAGTTTCCTCCGTTGTTACAACATCAGTCAGAAGTTCTGTGGGAGGTCAAACCTCGAGTACTTCTTCTTTACAGGCTAAAGAAAATAAACTGATCTCCTAAATCTAGCTTTTGGTTGGAAGACACATTTAGTGGTGTAAACCTAAAGAACCTCTTCCAAAGGTTTCCTTGCTTCACCACTCACCGTTGCACCTGATGTTCCATCCGTTGACTGTCTGGATCCACCCATCGTCACGCCACCAGCGGTTACTGATCTGGAAGATGCTGTCGTTGGTCGAGCCGTCAGTGTTCAGTTTGGTCGCTGTTATGTTGTAGTGGGACTCCTACTCAGTCAGCCACCTGCCAACGGACAGTAAAGAGGGAGAATGTTCTCAGCAGGATTTAAAATCAAGTATCAGGTTTACATTCCTAACTTCTTAAGTGGTTTGAGTGGAATGCAGGACAACTTGAGCTACTCAATGCAAAGTGCTTTACAAGGTAAAAAACAGTTTCAAAACAAGTCATCACACTAAAGCTATACATAGTTAAAAGGAGAACAAGAACACATACCTTTCTCACAGTCACACACACACAAACAGTTCCCTTCTCCACCCCTCTCCTTGCAACATGAACCCTGACCCCTTCGTCAATCAACTGAAAATAAAAGTAAAACACTGGTATGACACTGCTGTGAGGAATCAATACCTTTGGGATCCATCCACACAAGAGGCCAGGGTTAAAAGGTGTAAACAGGTAATAGAAAGAAATAGAATCAAATATCCTTAAAAACGATAAAAACAGCAAAACTAAAAGTAGATATAAAAGAGTTAAAGTAAAATACGAGAATAAAACGAGATGACAAGAAACAGGCAGTGCAAAAATAAATATAGAAATAAAGGTAAGCAGGTAAATATAAATTAATTAATAAACATAATTAATAAACAAAATGGACGGACGGACAGACAGACAGCGTCTTGAGCATCTTTTAAAAAACATCAACTTTGAGAACAACCGGTACCAGAGGAACTCAGGGGCCGTGAGGGCTCCTAATTTAAATCAGGTCCGATAAATAAGAAGGCACAGGACCATAAAAAAATGTATAAACCACTAAATGAACCTTAAAATCAATCCTGAAACGCACAGGGAGCCAATGCAGAGATTTTAAAACAGGAGTAATGTGTTCCCGTCCCTCAAACTATGAGCTTTATCAAAGAGGAAGGTTTGAAGCCTTAAAGTAGACAGGGTGTCTGCCTCATGGACTAAAACTGGTAGCTGGTTCCACAGGAAAGGAGCCTGATAGCTGAAAGATCTGCCTCCCATTCTCGTACTCGTCTTCTCCCAGTTTATTCGGGACCGAGTCTCTGGGGAAGTAGTCTTGACATAGACTCCCAGGCCTTCCTCTCCCCAAACACCTCCCCAGCTCCACCCAAGGCGCTCCCAGGTCAGCCGAGAGACATCATGAGAACCAAACTCCTGCTCTGCTTGTACAGAGACTGGATAGCTCCTAGTAAAGGACCCCCGACTCTGCAGTCCTGAAGCTCCTCCTGCAGGGTTGTAAAATTCATCTTGATTGAAGCTGAATTCACTATACGCTCAAGACGGATCCGTCACCGGAAAAACAGGTTAGATATGCTGCACCATTTAATTTGATAAAAAAAAAAAAAATCATATGAATTTTTGTGGATTTTTAGCAACAAGATTTATTCAACAAAAATACCAATACTGAGAAATTAAAAAAGTTATTCTGATAAATAATTCAGCAACAACAAAAACAAAACCCTCAAAAACAATTATAGTTTGATCCTAAATACTCACGCAGAAAAAAACCCCTAAATAATTAAATGTCAAAAAAATCCCGTTCTTTTTTAATGAGAATAATGCCCCCCCCAGAAAAAAAGATGCCCCTTTTTAATCTCTAATTTCTACCACACCAAAAAAACCAGCATGAACTGCCCAAAATCCGTTTTTTAACAGTGGAAATCTAAATAATTTAAACAATGAAATATCAGCAACTGTTCTACAAAACAGTGTGATACATTTACTTTTTAATAGAATTATCCGGAGAAAAAACAAACACGGTGGTTATGTCCTCTTTCACGGTCAGCAGCTCTTCACTCCCACTGAAAACCGTGTGAGCAAAGCTCTGCTTCCCTCTCTGGAGACGCTGGACGGTTTGCCAGAATCGCTTTGAGGCACAGCGATAGTCTTTCTCCATGGCCTCTCCAAACTCCTCCCAGGCCCGGGCAACCGCCCAGGCAGCCGCACGCTTGGCCTCGCGATACCTGCTTGCTGCTTCGGGAGTCCAACAAGCCAACCAGGCTCGATAAGACTCCTTCTTCAGCTTCACTCACTGGCCGTTTCTCAATTCACAAGAACGCAAGTATGGACTCATGTTCTTGCAAAGTATGTTCTTCACAAGAACGGCAAAAGTCTGGACTCGGGGTGATCGCAGGACAGATCTGTGTCAGTACGAACATAAAGGATAAAGGAAGAATGTTTGTTCACAGACCTGAATATCATTAAACATCTATTGAATGATTTCAATTGTCTATGCTTTGCCCGGGGTCGGTCCTCAGGGGTCGCTGTCCTGCAGGCTTTGGAGGTTTCCCTGCTTCAGCACAGCTGATTATGATGATTGCAGTTCAGCAAAAGCATGCTAAACAGCTGTCAATGGAGATCAGCTGTGGTGCTGCAGGGAGGGCCTCTGGGGCCTGCGGGACAGGGGCCCTCAGGGACTGACTTTGGGCATGTCTGCTTTACAACTATAAAACCTAAGTGAATGGAAGATGTTTAGAGAGAATGATCAAAAATACATTAAATTGCGCATCCAGACTCTCATTAGAGGCTATAAAGCAGGGCTGTCAGACTGGTTCCAGAAAGGTCCGTGTGGCTGCTGGTTTTCTTTCCACCCCGGCAGCAGCAACCAGACTCCAGTCATCAAGTCATCAGGTTCAGACAAGACTGACTGGATGAGATGAATGGAGTCTGGACCTTTCTGGAACCAGTTTGACACCTGTGCTATAAAGGATCTAAAAACTGTTAATGGGATTTTTTCTGTTGGGGTTTCCAAATGTATGAACCTGTCAAATTTTGTTTGAGTGTATATTGCACATTTTCTACTACTGTAATCCAATAAATCACATTTTACTACTGGGAAAAAAATAAAAAGGTCCTCCTTGCATCCACCCTGGGATCTGCTTCTCCACATCAGAAATAAAAGCTCTGAAGGTCCAGCGTGACGTTCTACTTCAAAGTGACCCATTTTTACAGAGACATTAAGGAGTGATGTTACATTCAGGAAGAGGGAGCTGCTGATTTATTGCTGCCTTTATTCATTCAGATAGATTAAGGAGTGAATTTGCCATAACAATTACAACTTCATCAGTTTTCTGTCAGGTTTGTTCATGATTCTTTCTTTGAGTCCTTCTCCTCTGATGACACCACCAGCTGCCTGTCTTTGCTTGCTCCATTCACACACATTTCATCATACAGGGCTGTAATCACGCTCATAATGGAGTTCCTGAACTCCATTTACTGCACCAACTTTCTCCATTCTCTCCCTGCACTCTGTGTCTCTGTCTGCTCTTCTTTGAAGCCTCCTTGCTCTCTCCTCACCGCCTCATCTCCAACCTGAGACAAGCTCAGCCAGAAAACACAATTAATCAAGCAGCCGAGTGGAGGCAGCTGGATCAATTAGGCAGAGAGGAGAAAATGGATCCATCTGGGCCGGAGCCGTAGGTGGTGCTGGAAACATTGTAAACAATGATGGAGGAGGTTCGTGGGAGTCCGATGCGGCGGTGCTGATGAATGGCAATACTTTACCTTTAACTGATCAAACAGGATCTTATTTTATTATTTGCACAAATACCAAGGTAGACGTGTGAGGATGGTCTAAAGCAGCAGAGCGTCCCTAGTTGGACCGGAGCCGACCGGTCTGAGACATGTTGAGTCAGCAATTTCACTGGTATGATCTGAAGCTATCATTCTGGGAACTTAAACGAATGTCGAATTGCTTTTATCCTAATGATGAAGATCCTGAAACCTGTTGCTGCTCAGCTCTCTGAAGCTCCAACAGATTTTCAATCCGACTGAGGTCTGGAGTTTGACTAGGCCGTTGCTACATGTTGATTCTTCGGTCGTTCGGTTCCACGCTAATGTCTGGGATCATTGCTCTGCTGACGGATTTCTGCAGATTGAAGTTTGAGAACAAGTATTTTTGGAAGGAGTCAAGCAGAAGCTAGAAGACTTTGCCAAGCTCCAGGCACAGAGGTGGGAGCATGATGCTGTAGGGCTATTTTTGTTCCAGGACTCAGTAGTCCTGGAACACCTCCCAGTGGCCAAAGCCCAAAGGGGACAGACCCTCGAATCCTAACATGGTTTGTCTAGCCTGGCCAGCAAGACTCATTTATGGGTCTGGATGCTTTAGAGCAGCTAGAGCCAGTCAGAGTCAGAGAGACAAAGAGGTCAGAGGTTTTGTTTAAAGAAAAACTTGAACAGCAACCATTTTTTTAAATTAATTCAGTTTATAATTTTACTATTACACATATTTGCCAGGAAAATAAAACAGTAAACAAATGAATGAGTAACTGATTAATTGCTATTAGGCTTTCCTGTATACCTGGACTGTCTGCAGCCATGATGATCTAAATGACCTTTAATGCTTTTAACTACTTTAAGAGTAAATGATTTGATTTAGACTGAATTAAGGAACTGCTATTTTTCATACCCTGATGCAGATCCAGCTAGATCTGACAGGATTTCTACTACTTACCATCACAACCAACTTTCAGCTCGGGTAAAGCTCATCTAGTCTTTATGATGACCATGGTGATGCTTAGTGAGCAAACCTCTACTTCACGTCTTGCCGGGTCGGAGTCAGTATCAAGGTCTAATGGCTATTTTTGGTCTGGATTAATACATTTCTTTCTGTTCCAGTTCCAAAGACGCACCAGGCTCCAACTCTGCAGATGGCAGCTGCTCTCACATCAACCACCTTCCTCCGCTGTTGTGGTATTTTGTTGTTGTTTTTATTTTTCGTGTAATGGACGAGGCAGGTCGACATCCCTGGACTGAACAGCTGTTCTGCCCTTTAAAGGACAGACAAACTGCTCCTGCCTGTGCCCGTAGTTCTGCAGTCATACTGCCTCCTGGGTAAATACCAGTTTATTTTCTGTCTTCATTGCCAGGTTATGATGGAGTAGCTAGCAATTATATGAAATACAGTAAAACTAATCTAATGAGTTGTTTATAACAGTGTTTCAATTTGATGTAAAACTGAGACATAATATATATTTTTAAACAGACGTATATGAATTATCTTTCCTGAGATCTGGGGCTGATCAGACAACATGTTATTCTGGTATAGAACAGAGGCTGATGATCACAATTTTTTGTCATTGTTTTGATGCTAAATCGTAATTATTCATTCCAAACATGCATAAATATCCAGAGGGCACTGTTAGAGGAGTGGACAACATGTGCTCCCCTTACAGGTGGGGCCCCTTGTTGGTTCGGGGCCCAAGGCGCCGTGTTTACACCTTTGCGTCAGAATTTCAGCTTCCCCCGGGTTGTCTTTCATGATTTGTTCCTCCTGTGATTTCTCTAACTTTCTTCCTCATTTTAATGATTAAATCACTGTTTTCCACAGATAGTCTCTGTAGTTGTGTCTTTTCCACACAGCGATCTGGCAGGACTGCGCTTGGCTGGATAGTTGAAACATGCTAAACATTGGATTCATGGGAGAAACTGCTGACAGTTTAATGACAAACAGAAGAAGCATCAGAGAAATCTGAACCAAAACAAACAGAATATTAAGAAGAGAGTGATGGGTGGAGAGACGGGATGAAAGGAGGGGAGATAAAACAGGAGCAGAGTGCAAAGGGAAGGGGAGAGTAAAGGGGGGTTAGCAGGGTGTTAATTCGAGGGTTGGTATCTCTGAGGCAGCAGAACCTCCAGGGTCAGCAGGCCTTAAAACAGTCAGCCTGACCGAGGGACCCTGGGATGATGAAGGATGAGGAAGAGGATGGCTGAACCATGGCTGAACAACCAAGGAGGAATAAATAGTAAGGAGAAGAACCAGTGGGTGGAACAACCAAAACCAGAGAACAGAGAGGACACGGAGCATAAACAGAACCACCTTGGTTGGTTCCCAGCCCTCATGGCCTTATTAGAAACTATTAAACAATATACAACAGCCACAGGGTAAAATAGTTCATCATATGCGCCTTTCTCACTTCACCAGAGGGAAACCATCCGGTTCAAAAAACAGCCAGTGCAGAATCTCTGCTTCCTTTTTCCAGAATCAATCTAACATTTTTAACTGAATTGATTTAAAAGGAGTTTCTTATATCACAGTATAAAGGAAAACAAAGAAAACATGAAATACATCTTCTACAAGCTGGAAATCTGGCTTAGGGTTCACTCCACCTGCAGCATCAGGGGTTCTGGCCTGTTGAGAACATTCTCCTTTGGTTCTGGTTCTGCCTAGCATCAGTGTTGCTGATCCAAAGTTCATCTGAAAGTTAATGGAAATCTCAACTGTTGCTACAAACAGAACCTGTGTGATCCAGCTCACATCTCCAGGGTTCAGCAAGAGAAAATTGCTGTAATATAGGTTGCCACGATGACGAGTCAGGAAGCCATCAGGATTCAGCAGACAGAGATTTTACCTGAAGGCTTTTCATTGTAGCTGCGCTGTAGGGTCAGGAGTTTCCTGCTGAAGCTCCCAGGATAGTAACCTGGAGTCTTCATGGCAAATTATTAAAAACTGGATGGATGGATGGATGGATGGATGATGATGATGGATGGATGGATGATGATAGATGGATGGATGGATGGATGGATGGATGGATGGAGGATGGATGATGGATGGATGGATGGATGGATGGATGGATGGATGATGATGGATGGATGGATGGATGGATGGATGATGATGGATGGATGGATGGATGGATGGATGGATGATGGATGGATGGATGGATGGATGGATGGATGGATGGATGATG
>JAUZNJ010040328.1:0-10406 GCA_034780135.1 Jordanella pulchra | reverse complement strand
GGAAGGAAGGAAGGAAGGAAGGAAGGAAGGAAGGAAGGAAGGAAGGAAGGAAGGAAGGAAGGAAGGAAGGAAGAATATATGAGGACACAGTTTGAACAGAATTTCTCCACTAAACTTTAGAAAGTTCAAAAAACACAATAGATGCAAATATATTCAGTGGATTATCATCTTTAAGGAGCCGTACATTCATGGCTGTATATTGTATATTTGGTGGTTAGATTGTGTTGGATTCTAAATAGTTGATCTTTTTCTAATTTGTTGTCTTTTTCGGAAACTTTCCAGCAACTTTCTTGAACCTTTCTTTGAACTTGTCGGGTACGTTTCTTGACACTTCTTTTAACTTTCTTTAAAACCTTCTAAGTACTTTTTACACATTTTCAGGAAACCTACTATGTAATCTCCTGAAATTTCACTGAACTTTCTCAAATCTTTCTGTGATCTTTCTTATCCCATAAGGAAATTCATTTGAGCATATCTATAACTTTCCTTCAAACTTCATTTTATTTTCCCAGAATACAGGAAACTTTCCTGAATTTCAATGGTACATTTCAGTGTTTCCCAAATGATTTATTTGAGCTTATCTGGTACTTTCCTGGAACGTTCATTTAAGTTTCCCAAAACGTACTCAGCATTTCCCCACACTATTAAGAAACATTTTGGGTACTCCCTTTAACTTTAATGTAGCCTGTTTTTCCCCATTTAATTTCTGTAACTTTAATAGAACCTAAAAACTTCCTTTTACTTCCCAGTACATACTGGGTCCTTTAACCAACACCTTTAGCAATTCTTAAATGTACTTTCCTGAACTTGCCAAATACTTTCACTGAAGTTTAATGGAGCATATAGCTACTTTCCTTGAACATACTGGGTATTTGTACTAAATTAGCAGCATATTAGATTTGCAACTGGGTCCTACATAAATACATGTACACTTATGAAAGCTTGTGAGCAACTGTTAAGTTCCAGGAAGTTTTTGGGAAAGGACCAATTACGTTCCTTGTGAGTTAAATGAGAGTTCCAGCTAAGAACTTTAAAAAAAATACTTCCTGAAAGAACTTGTGAAGTTTCAGAAACGGTTCCATTTAAAAACAATATCCAGCTAGTTTAATGAGTAAAAGTTTCAGAAAAGTTACATAACGATTTGATGATAGATATTGGGTGAGAACTATGTTACAGGTCATCTGATAATACAGCCTGATTTTACCTGGTAAATTCCACAGCTCTTTACTGAAAGTTTCAACAAAATGAACTTATAAATCAATATGAAAGTCCTTATTTCCTCTAGATATCCGGGTTTGTATTATTTAAATTATAGAATAAGCATAAGGTTTGGAAACTTGATTACCTTCTATATACTCAACTTTCAAACTTATCCAGACTAGAAGAAAATAAAAATCAAACTTCTGACTTTTCCTGTCCTTTTAATACTAAATAAGAAGACATAACAAAACATTGGTGAAGAAATATTCACCCGTCAGAGCTACAGACCTTGGTGTCTCAGATGCACAACTTGGCGTTAGGGTGGAGCGTCTGGGTCTAGCAATCTCTTCACCTATGATAACAGAAAACCATCACAGAAACTCATAGGTTAGTTTGTGTATCAAATAAATAAGCCTTAAAACAGTATAGCTTTGCTTGATAAGAGTACAATTTTAAGGGTACTGCCTAAAAAAAGTGTGGATTCCTCTTAATATTTTTTCTAATTTTGTATCCTAGAATTGTGCTGGACTCACAATACCAAAGATAAAACACGGTGATGGGAGGATTATAAGAGTAAGATGCTTCTCCTCAGCATGGATTTAAAATCAGAATCAGTGAACAGACTCTCACTCACATGTGCTCTTCTTAATGAGCCTTAGCTATTTTCCAAAGACATTCAAAAAATGTTCAATCTCTGCTAATCAAACACATTCAAGTTAACTTCAGCTGTAATTGCTGTAAATGATGGTTCTCCTGGGTATCAAGGTGAAAAGGGCTTAAAACAAATGCATGTGACATATTTCAAATTTGTTTTCCAAAACATTTAGGGGGAGAAATGCGTATACTAGCCTCGCCTATATTCTCTCTTGTGTTTTTTAGCTGCATAAAATACTAATAGAGTGCATTGAAGTTGGATTACAGCCTGGACAATGTGTTCAAATGAATGCATTATGGAAAGTGCAATAAAATGTAATGCAGGGCCTTGCAAAAGTATGCAAGTCCACAGAAAATGGCTTGAAAAATGAATTATAAAAACAGAAAATTGAAAAGGTTATTTACTCACATGACAAGTTCCTTTTTATCATCCCCTGCAGAATAAAAAAGCAGCATTAGTCAAAGATAATCTATTGAGCATCTGGTTAAATATATTACATTAATTACATCTTAAATATTTTCAAAGTAGGAAACCTGAATTTTACAGTAATATCAAATACAATACATAAATATATATTTAAAATTGGAAAATATGGATTTTCTTTTTACTGTATTTTTTCTTTACTTATTGATACTTGGTTGTAAAATCTGTGAACTTTTATGTGCAGCACAACTTGCAAACAGTTTTGATAAAACAGGAGGTTGATTTTCAGGCCTCCAGCCAGCAGGTGGAGCAGCTGAAGAGAGAAACTCACCGGACTGCGTCTCTGAGACCAGCAAAAAGGAAGAGAGAACAGACCTGGGTCAGAGAGTGAGTGACAAATCAGTCAACTGGACGTCAACTAAAAATGGACACAACACAACTTCTTTAACCGCATAGCTCCCATAATGCAATATGTGCCATTTGGACCATAAACAGAATGTGACAGCAGCTCTGTTCAGGTCAGAGTTCTGTCCGTGTTCTGTTTAGTTTGCATTATGTAACACGTGCTTTGCCATAAAGGTTCAAGTTAAGTTTGGACTCACAAGGAAAATCTAACTAACAGTAAATTTTGAAGATAAAAAAAGAAAACAAACTAAAACAGAATCTACATGCAGAAACATGGAGACCATTAGGTACAAAACTGACTCTTCCACCAAGAGAGCACAAAAAGACGAAAAAAACACAACAGCCGTGACAAGCTTACCGGACTTCTCCTCTATAGAAGGACAGCGAGGAGGCAGCAGGAAGGACAAACAGTAGGATGTTATAAAGTGGAGCCGTCCTATGAGTGTTTAGTGTTGGACAGAAGATCAGCAACGCTCACCAGAGAAGGAGAGAGCGCCAGGCCTCCCACAGAGGCTTTCAGCTCATCCATGGACGGAGGAACACACCGGGCGCTGTCCGCCACCAGCGGCTTGATCCGGATTTTGAACTTTTTCTTGCTCTCCTCATCATCGTCTGAATCGCTGGAGGAAGAGAAGTGCTTTCCTTTGGAAGCTGGTGAACGCTCGTCAAGGACAAAGAGTGATGATAAATCCAGGTTTTCTGGAGCATTTCAAGTCAAAACAAAGACGAGAGGACACCGTCTTTCTCCTGCTCTGGACAGTTTAAGAAGTGAATTACTTTTAGAAGTAAACATGGCGGTTGTAGGTTTTATTTCCCTAGAGTCAGAAAACAGAGAAGCAGTGATCCAGTTTTTTTTCTGGAGTAAAAGGGGACAAAAGCTGACCTGAGTGTCAAAAGGTTTTACACTTATTGTGATCTAACTGTAAAACAAAGCAGCTCTCACTTTTAGTTAATGTGACTCAGAGATGCTGCATCAGGTGCATATTTTCTCCACATAATTTGGCAACAGAAAATGCATCGAAGCGATTCATGAAACAGACCAGGGTGAAATGAGAAGAGCAAATCTTTTCCTCCATCCACTACAACAGCCAAGAATGATCAGCAGATACACTGATGATGCTTCCACCGGCTAGTGCAGAGGAAATACTTTTACCAAATATTACTTTTCCACAAAAAAACACTTTTACATTGAGAACTGTAAACGTTTTAGGACCTTCCACTGATGATATCTAATGTTTACCTGATCTTGGAATAGGTCAAATTACTCCCAGAGGACAGATTAGTCAGAGATTTTATTCAAGTAGGAGTAGAGATACTTTACAAGAATATTACTCAAGTAAAAGTAAGAAGTATGGGAGAGTAAAACTACTCCTCAAAGTACATTTTTGTTCAAAATGTTACTCAAGGAAATGTAACTGAGTACAGTTAAGTAGTCATTACCCACCTCTGGTTATCTGGACTGTTAGCATGTTGCAAAACTGAGGCATTGAGTGGAAAATGGGGGCCGGAGGTTGATAATTTGGTGATTTTAACATGGATGCACTGTGGAGCAGTGGGTTGCACTGTTGCCTTGCAGGCGGAGTTTGCATGTTCTCCCTGTGTACATGCGGGTTCTCTCTGGGTACTCTGCCTTCCTCTAAACTTTCCTTAGGTGTGACTGCATGGCCTTCATGTGTCTCTTTGTTGCCCTTCAACAGACTGACGACCTGTCCAGGGTGTACCCCACCTTTTGCCCACAGTCTGCCGGAGATAGGCACCGCGACCCTGACGCTACAGCCAACATCGGAGCAGATGGCGAGCTGCAGGGCCAACATACTTGGTCCTGGTCTAAAAAAATCAAATGTACTCCCTGGTAAAGTGAGTTTGAAAAATGGATCGTTTGTCTTGATAACACCTCAGAGATATACATGTTTTAATTCCACTAAGTGTTGCATGTTGAATAGCAAATCCTACGCTCTAAATGACAGAGCACAGCTTCACCGTTATAGTTCTGTTGTTTGTTTTGGAGAGGGACATTGATCTTCTGTAGCTGCAAAAATTAAACCCTTAAAGGCGATATTTTAGGATTTGATTTTGCTATATAGTTTTAATATTATTAAGTGGAGTGATTTGTAATCTTCTTCTAATTCTTCTTCATAAAGTACTTTCTCAAAGAAGCTGAAAAAATATTTCCTTTATTCAACATCAGGGGTTTCTCAAGAAAAGCTAAATGATAACTTTCAATTATGCTGATAGTTAATTAGCCTAAATAATGAATTAAAAAGTATCTATTCAATGATTTAGAAGCAAAGAGAGTTTTTGGACTGAAAAAAGTGGTTTACTTTGTCGATATATATGGTTTTTAATTAAAATGCATCAATACTGTTATTATAGACTTTGTAATTAAATAAACAAACTTAGCAAATATTTTAACTGAGCCCAAACACTAATTTCTTTTTCACTGTATTTTTGAAAAGAAAAAAAAAAGTATAAAAGCTATAAATACTAGATATCAAAATAAGTATCTATTGAAAAAGAGAAATAATTGAAGAAAGGATGGCCTGTGCAAGAAGTGATTATAAAATGATCCCACTGGTGTCAATGTTTTGGATTTGCCTGCCTTAATACTTCCTTGTCTGTGTAGCCGCTGCAGGGACTAACATGTTGGGTGGGGTGGGGGGGGACTATTGATTGATCATGTGTAATGCCAAAAGGCACTCAGCTGAAGAGTCGCTCTTCTAAACAAGTCAATAGCATTGCTAGCGACATGTCCGGATCTTTCCCTAAGGATATCACTGTCTCCCTCGCCAGGCCGTAGACTGAACCCCTCCTCATCGACATCGGGTGAGGCCTGCAGGAGAGAAGAAAGCCACAAAGGAAAACCAAAGACGGTAAAGCAATGCTTATGTATAAAGATTTGTCTTAACAGGCAGTGAGCAGTCTGGTTCCAGATGTTCAGCTGTCTGGCTGAGCTCCAAAGCACTCAGTTATTGGTCTCTTTAAACAGCGTTTCAATCGCTGACGCACACAACACAAACACAGGAACTGCTTCACGCCAGAGCTATCGGGTTTGGGCTCGTTCAACAACCTTATAGACTGAGGATACTTACATATCTGTCCCAGTCAATCTCCCCATAGAAACCGTTTGGAGCTCCATTGGCCTTTTTCTGAAACAAAAAACGGGGGTTGTTGCAAAGGTGTCACAAGGTAAATAAAACCATCTGCAATCATCTCCTTTATTTGGATGAGGTCAAGAAAGACATCTTTAAATACACGGTTTTGGGTTTAAAAAAGAACAAACACGGTACATCGACACTTCCGCCTGATACCGAGCGTAGGCCGTGGATGTAGAGGTGTGGAACCAGAGCTGCTGACCTTGCAGTCATGGAATGGACCATGAACTGACTTTTAACCTACTTTTCACTCTGCCTTTCAATCGTTTTTCGTCAAAAATAAATTTGGTTTTGGCTTTTTAATCACAGACATTAATAACATACTAATTGAGGACTAAAGGGTACATACTTTTCCCTTCTTTGCACCTTCACTTCCCTCTTTGTCAGGTGAGCTCCTGTTTAAAAAAACAAAAGACATGTACATAACACAGAATGAAAAATATTTGTTTTACTCAAAATTCCTTTTTTAAATGTCTTTAATGTGTCAGGAGTTTAAGTTAAACCATTCTAATAAAAGCTTAAATGCAAAGAGTTTGGTTAATATGTCAAAGGTTTATGTTGTTTTTACTGTCTCAGTCATCAGGCTGAGTTTAGACATCCTTTGCACCATAACTACGCAAACATTGAAGCAAGCTTACGTTGCATCTGTATCCGTCTCTTTCTTCCCAAGGCGCAGGGCTCTCCTGGTTCGTTTTTTCAGTCCTTATGCAGAAAATGAGGAAAAAAGTCAAAATAAAATATTATTTCCAGCATGAGTGTCTTTCAGTCACTTGCCTTGTCAATAAAAGCTACTAAACAGTGAATAACAAGCGGGATTAACAGCGCGGTAAACCATGGATCACAGGAACATCAGTGTCCAGAAAAAAAAACAACGAATTATTGTTGATGCTTTAAATGAAGATTATTGATTCAGAACAAACTCATAGCTATGTGGAGGAATCTCTGCACAGATTCAATTGGTAATAGACCAATTCCACCACCCTTGTTTACTCAATAAAATGGAAAGAAAACATGTATTACTGTATTTACTCCTATAAGCATCATTCCACAAACCGAGCAGCAAAGACGGGACACCTCTGGGCTGTGAAGGTGGACAAATCCCAGAGAGCTGCAGTTCTTTTTTTTTTTAGAAATAAAGGCTGTCAATGCAGGGCAACTGCAGATTTAGTGGGACATGAACATCAACGATACACATAGGATCGGATCTGGAAGTCTGGCTGTACCAATAATGAATTCATGCAGTGATCCTGCTGTTGGGCGAGCAAATGTTTCAGATTCGATGGCAGATTATATTGCTGTAGGTTTGCTAACACAGCCTGGACTACGTCCCACATACACCCGTCCTGTTTTTGTTGATGACGTTTTTAGCAGAGGGCTAATTATAGCATTTTTTTACTCTTGTTTTGATATGACTCATTGATAATAGAGCTATGAAAACATTTCACTGCAGTTTGTGTTACATTTTGTACAAATTAGGTTTAGAGAAAAGTTTTTTTTTTATCCTGCTTCGGAAAAGTAGCACTCTATCAAATGTTATAGATGTAACGGTTGCTGTTTCAGACGCTTTCTGCTGCTTTTCCAGAAAAAAACTACAGATGTCTGAGTAGCAGAGCCGTTAACATGACATGAAGAAACCAGGAGCTAAAGTTACCAACACTCGCTTTAAATGGGTTCTAATTTAGCAGGACCCCTCCACTAAGCCCGGTTGGTGACCGTTATCGTTACTTTTTTCCGGCCTGGTTGTGTTTTGGGTTGTTTTTTTGTTGCCTGCTCAGAACCAGGCTCTGTCAGGGCAAAGCTGAGCACTACTGGTTATAATAGTTTGGATTAATGTATCAAAATTATAAATTCACCGATTAATAAAAAAAAAAAATAGACACGTGGATAAATTATGATAGCTCATTAAAAAAACTTAACTAAAAGAAAAGTTAGACATTTCATTGTTGTGTTTTTTGAATTTTTTTAAATGGCAAAAGGATTAAAAAACACATCTAATACAATATTCCACTTTGTTATGAAGGTTCTTATCTATTTAATTCATTATTTTATTCTATATTCATTTTTGCTAAAACATTCCACAATAGAAGTAAAGCTACAAATGTCTGTTTTTGCTTGTTAATTCAGTTTTTGTAACCAACTTTCCCTTATATTAATAATAAGCATTTATACATTTAGAACATTTTTATTTAAAATACAAAATTTGCTTAATTACTGCTTTGGGAGGCTAATTCTTTCAGCAAATTATTTTAGAGTCTGCGTACTTTGGTTTAAGATTTGATTTAATTACTTGCCAGTTATTTCAGGGATCATTTAATCAAGATTAATTAATCTGATCCAAGTTTTGTCCGGACTTGAGAGAGTAATAACAAATAATGGAGAGAAATAATATGCCTTTATTTTAATTGTAGGCCACAGTGTAAAGAAAAAGCTAAAAAAAAAAAAAGCTGTGCACCATTGTGAGCTGAGGATTTTCAAAATATCTGCAAAAAAACAAAGATTGCAGGTCTTTTTGAGGCCTTCAGCCGAGACAATCAGATGCTATACTGTAAAAAAAAAAAAAAGAACAAATCAATATAAAAACAAAACAGAATCAGTCCTGGTAATTTTCTGCCGTTTTTTTTTTGTTTGTTTGTGTTTTTTTGTTTTGTTTTATTTTATTTTTTCGATTTTTCTGTTAAAAAAAAAAACACAAAAAAAATGTATCCATTTTTTTAAAGATTTTTTTTCTCTAATGTACATTACTTTAAAATGTTGTGATTGGAGATGTCAGAACTATCTTCCCTCAATGGATCTGATGAAATACAGTTGAAAAAAATATAAAATAAACAAATAAATAAATACACTTCAAGATCTGTATAAACAAATTACAGAAAATAATTTATACTGTAAATTTAATCATATTTCTTACAGTGTAGCAAAACTAATATGAGGAGATCGATTTAGATAGAAACGCACAAAACTTAACATAGAAAATCCTTCATGGGACCTCGGCTCCTAAATAAGAAAAATTGCAAGTTTCCAAACAATTATCAGCCAGTCAGTTATGGGTATCCAGTTCCATATCTAGTTTTGATACGATTTTTCATGTATTGTAAAAATAAGGAATATATCTAACTGTTCAGTTCAGGGCACAGAAAATAAGATTCCTTGAAGCAGCTTATCTGTTTTTTTATAAACCTTAAACGACGGTCTACCTACTGGTACACATGGTATCTGGATTTAAAATCATTCTCTTGATGGGATTTTTATTTCCTCATTTCCCAGTTGCTAAACAAAAAGGCATCTTAGAGCCTGAAACATGTATCTCTGCTTATCAGATAATGGGCAGAAATGTTGAACACCATGGACCGTTTGCAGTAATAAATGCACAACACTTTACAAGATGGGGTTTTCTGGACTACTGTACAATGCAATTAAAAGAGTAGCTGACAGTAAACCGATGCAGAGCACTCTTTGTATTCTAAAAAGACTTGTTTTTGTAACCCACTTATAAAGCTAGCCTGAAGAGAAACTCATTAAACATTAAGTATCTGTAAATACACATGAGAAGCTTCCTTTATGCCAAATTGGATCAGATTTTAGGCACATTTTCTCATTTAACTCAATTTGATTTTTTTTTTGGTTACATAATCACAGATGACATACTTTGCATTTTTAGCAAACTGTCTGGATGCATTTAACTCCTGACATTTAATGTATATTTTAGATCTAATAACATCCAAAATTGTTCTTGTTTTAAGGCCAAATGTTTTGGGAATCTTACCCAAGTTGGAATAATTTCAAATTTACTCTAAACTGATCTGTATATAAACCGTGATAAACAAATAATCGCCAAATGTTAGAATAATGTTAAAATCCACCCTAGAATGAGCCTTTCAGTTAAAAGGGATATTTGCTGGCTGGGCAGAGTGTACAGCTAAAAGCTCAGACTAGAGTCAAGAGTTTAAATAAACAGCTGTACACAGAAGCAAAGACAGGGTTCTAGTGTCACTGAACCAAAACAGAGAGTGACTCCAAACTTGGAGCCTCTTGAGAAGTTTGTCCATCTCTGTTTTTGAACAAACAGACCAGACATTTGACTCCATCCAATATTTCCTTTTTATCAAAGGCTTTTAGTTAAAAGCAATTAGTTGTCCTGTATTCTGAAGCATCTGGACCTACAGGGGTTGGACAATGAAACTGAAACACTCCTCATTTTAGTGTGGGAGGTTTCATGGCTAAATTGGCCAATCGTCATTAATTGCACATTGAACCAATAAGAGCAGAGTATGAAGGTCCCATTAGCAGGTAAGAGCACAGTTTAGCTCAAAATATTGCAATGCACAGAACATTATGGGTGACATACCAGAGTTCAAAAGAGGACAAATTGTTGGTGCAAGGATTAACTGTGGACACAAGAGGAAGCCGTCTGAAAGGGATGGTCGGGTGCTAACCTGGATTGTATCCAAAAAACATAAAACCACGGCTGCCCAAATCACAGCAGAATTAAATGTACACCTCAACTCTCCTGTTTCCACCAAAACTGTCCGTCAGGAGCTCCACAGGGTCAATATACACGGCCGGGCTGCTAT
>JAUZNJ010040327.1:0-10406 GCA_034780135.1 Jordanella pulchra | reverse complement strand
GAGTCAATGATTCGATGCAATCAGCTGGTTTTCCTTAGATAGAAAACTTTTAACTAATCTGATTGTGTGATTTGAATGATTTGTTTTTGTAAAGAGCCTTGAGATGAAATGTGTTGTGATTTGGTGCTATAGAAATAAACTGAATTGAATTGAATTAATGACCAAAAACCAGGAGCTCCAACTCAGACTCCCCCTCAGTGAGCAGGTCAAAGGTTAAAGTTCAAGCTGAGGTAAAAGCGGTATGTTTTATTCAGCACTTATATAATATTCCAGGACCGCCTGGATGATGTGTGTCATCTATCAGAACGGCTCTCATTGAGCTCAGCTTCTCTCTCTCTGCAGGAATGCAGATCTGAGCCAGAGAGTCCGGTCACAGCCGGGTCAGCATGAACCGCCTGGTATGACTTGGTACCACAGGAAATAACTTCTTTAAATAAAAGTGCTCTTTGTTCTGTCCTTCCACACTAAAGAGAAACTGAAAGTAAAAGCAACAACTGAAGGTCTGACGAACAATAAACTGATCTCAGGACTTTCTACTTTGAGATAAAACTCAAGACTTTCTTCAACTTCTGGTATGAAAGATAAAAGAGAAAAATGAATTCTTCCAAATGTTTAGCAAAAGCATGGTGAAAAAATAAATCTTTAGAAACAAGCAAAGATATCACTGAATCAATCATCTGTTAATAAAGAAAGTTATCTGACGACGCACAAAGAAAACTTCAACAATCTTTGTTATTCTGAAGAATTTGATAACATTTAAAGCTGAAAAAGTGCTGATGAGGAAAAAATGAGAATTAAGCACTGATCACATCAAAGTGTTCTCTGCAAACCTCAAAGGATGCATCTTAAAGCTGCAGGACTGGAGTTGAAGCTTTGAGTTTACACTCAGTCGATAGGCGCCTCTCTGCATCCACCTGCTCCTTTAGATCAGACTGTGTATCATCAGCCAATCAGAGCATCACTCAGGTTCTCACCCTTCCTGCAGGTTTCAGCTTCCTGCTGCTCATCCTCCACTGAAACCATCAAACTTCTACAGGACTTTAAGACTCAGTGAGAAGTTTGTTTGAGTCGGGTCATAGAGCGAGGCGATGCCTGAACCCCAGAGGGCCGAAAAATTAACAGCTCAGACCAAAAACATCAGCGTTAATGATTCCTTAACATCCTGCAACAAAAGGGGTTGAGCAGAAGGCTGATTCAGAGAAAATCAGTTTTACAGCAGAGGCAGGCGGTGCATTTAAAGTTCATGACAGATCCGCAGACAGAAGCAGAACAGTCCAGGTTTCACTCACCGTCTTCTGTCTGGCTGAAGCTGAAGCTGTTTTCTTTGGACTTCTGTTAGAAGCAGAGGGATGTTTGCATAGAGCTGCGGTCTCAGTTTAACACGCAGCCTGAACCGACTGATCCAACCGTCTGCAGCAGAGCCCAGTCAGAACCAGGCAGGCTTCCTGCACAGCTCCTTTATAAAGAATCATTGCTGTGGGAGGAGCAGGGGAGGATCTCTGCTGGACACATCCAGTACCGAGGCTGGGGGGCGGGCTTCTCCGCTCCAGAGTTAACAAACATCAATAAAACCAACAATCTTATTGTGTTTTTAACAAAACAGCAGCTCCTCTTCTCCTTTGTCTCCAGATTGAATCTCTCAGGATTTTAGATGCAATCCAAACTATTCAAAAAATTGGCAGAGCTCAAATTTTTTAGGCAACAAAAGTCTGTAAAATTCTTTTTTAAAAAACTTAATCATTCATGCTTTGCTTTAAAGTTTCTCAAACTCTTAACTCCGTGTTTTTTTAACCTGAAATCCTGAATTTTTCATGTTGATGTTAACATAGGAGGGACTTATATTGTACAAGCTGTCAGTCTCACATTTTTCACGTAGGATTTATAATTTCTATTTATTGCCAATTGTAACGTGGAGAAACAATCATCTGCATCTTTCTAGCTCAGTTTTTCCAACATCAACAGCCTGAGTTTCAAACCACCAACCTCTAATCCCAGGCAGTCCTGTGGCAGGCAGTAAATTAACTGTGAGATTTATTCACTTTAAGCTTCATTGTTGCTACATTATTTCCTCTGGCAGCGTCTCTTAAGCAGCTTTTTATTGTAGAAAATTCAAAAATGACGAAAAACTAATCCTCTAATTCAAAAGCTAAGTCCAAAAGTTTGTTTTCCTGTATTTCACAAGAAAAGCATGAAGGTTAGCAGAACCGTCACCTTTTGAAATAACCTACAGCTTAAAGTTATAAAAGTACTGATAAATAAGTGAATAATACAAAAGATTACAACAACAATTTTTTTGAGCTGACTTCAATTATTGTTCCTAACTTTAACATTTAGTTTTTCTGGGTTTTTTATGTCTAAAAGTTGTTTTTCAGCCCCAAAAACATTCAGTTAGGAAACTGGGTTGAAGTTCAAGCTGTCTGTGGTTCAGATGTCTGCAGTGATTGGACTGTAACCCAGAACTCTTCATCAATTAAAAACGTTTCCCGACATCTTCTTCAGCTGAACCTGAAATAGAGGAAAACCTTCAAGAGGAACATACTGGACCATTTGTCCGGCTCTGGGACTCAGCTCAAATTAAACTGCTTGTGTCTGACAGCACCGGTAAACAGGGTGTAAACCTGGAGGAATCTGGGTCAGGACCGGCTGTGCATTTCCCAGGATCAGACACTTTCCAGTAAGAGGAAAGTGAAAGTAAAACTGGAGCAGAAACATGAGCGGCTCCAGCGTCACCCTGAGGTCCGCTTCTTAATCTGCTGCCTCTGGACTTTATCAGCAGATCTGATATTTAGTGTGTTTTACAAAATGAAAAGATAAACAGTTACAGCCTGTTTGTTTACAGGATTGGTTTCTGCAGTTTGATTCATGTTTTTTGTTGTTCTGCACTAATATAAATCAAAATTGATTAGAAACTATTAACAGTTTTGAAGAAAGACTGGATTTAGTTTGAGACAAAAGTGTTTTATTTCAGGAAATATTTTTCAAACATTCGGTCCCATAATTAAGAAATTGTGCGAAACAATATCAGAAAAATATATTTTCAGGTAAAAAAGAAGTGACTACATTTTTTTTTTACCATAATTTTAAAAATTTCATTTAAAAAATTGATATTTAAAAAAGAGAGAAGAGAAAAAGTCATTTTCCATCCTTGGTTTTTCTAAGCAGGTGCATTAAAGGGTAAATTACATTCCTCCAACTATTCATGCAAATCACCTGTTTTATGACTTCAGACGAGCAAAGTTGTGATTAAAACCATCTGCAAAGGTTCTTAGAGCTCTCCTCATTGACCCTAATAAAGCTGGTAGTGTTTCAGGAGGAACTGCGGTCATGAAGGAAAGTTAGTCCAGAAAATTCATGTAAAATGTAAACAAGAAAGAGCTGAGTCCTCAGAGTCTCACTGTTCATCAGGTTCTCCACCTTCACCTCCAGGATGAATCCTTCAACATCCAGCTGTTCATTCCTCACAGTTTGATCCGATTTATGGGAAACATCATAACGTCTGTCTGCAGAGACTTAAAGGCATCTTCAGGATCCAGCTTTGGTGGAGCGTAAACAGTCACAACATGTTTCAATAACTCCAGCTCTATGAAGTTTACTGGGGATATTATAACAGGAAAGCATCACGTAAAAACTCCTGGGGCTTTTGCTTCTATTTCTGCATATTTAGGTCTTTTTTTTGTCTTTACAGCACTAGTGGCTCGTTTTTCAGACAGTAGGCTGACAGGAAAGGAGGTATGACAGACATACAGGAAAGGACCACGACCCCGGGTCCCCGGTATGAGGTCTAAGGCCTCCGTACATGGGTCATGCACACCAACCACTGCGCCACCTGCATGCTTCATATTTAGTTAAAAGAAACATCTAAATCAGCCCCCCCCCTTTCAACGGCCTACCTGGATAGTTTAGGTTCTATTGGAACAAGTGGAATAAAACACGAAAGCTGTGTGATGTTTCATTTACAGCTTCTGAATTCTGCCAAAATTACAAAAGTGTTCTTGGCTTTTTTCGTTGAAGAACCTCGAGGTCAGAGAATGTCATGTTGGGTTCTCAGGTGTTCTGCTGGTTGTTAAACTGGTTGGACTGAACATTTCAGGAGAGGATGTCAGTCTGGTGTCATCAGCAGCACAGCAGTACTGCCTCTCCAGATATTCTCTATCAAGCTTCTGTCCAACAGATCTGTCTCCCAGGCAGGCGTCCAGATGGACGGTGGCTTTAAACCTGGACTGGAGCAGAACCAGAGACAGAGCCAAGGTGACCACGGAGAACGGGACGCTCTCTGCTTCTTTTCCTGGGAGGATGAACGGGATCACGATCCGGTTTCTTCCTATTGGACCTTGTTCTTTGGTGAGAGACTCAAAGCTTTTCCAGACTCCATCGTCTGGTTGAAGAGGACTGAGTGTGATGTTTGGGATCATCTGGTCTCCAGCCTTCTTCATGGAGTTCCAGTGGTCTGGAAGTTTCTTGGGTCGATGCATTTCGTCAGGAACGGTACAGCCATTCTTCTTGGAGCAGTAGAAGATCCTGTGCTGAGGTCTCAGTTTCCCTGAGGCGATGCCGTACCCTAACCCACAGGTGACACAGTTCCAGGGAGCGTAAAGAACCACGTCTCTGATGGAGGCCAGAGGCAGCAGACAGCTGGCTGGGATCATGAAGTCTCTGATTGATCCATGAGCTACAAAGGTGATGTCCACAGTGTTCCTGTGATTCTTCTTTTCTTCTGCAGCAATATGTGTTTGCAGAAACTTAAACATCTCTACCAGCTTGGTGAACCTATCAGATGCTAAATTTTCACTAAGCCACATCCGGACAGTTTGATTGGTGCAGTTTTCCTCTGCAAGTTTCATCAGTCTGCTTCTTTCATGAAGGATCTCTGTTCCTTTAGAAAGTTGAACTCCTTTGAGGCGTTTCTGTCTGGGGAAAAGTGAAGCAACAAGCAGAGTTTCATCAATCATCCATTTGGAAAGGTTCACAACAGAGAACGCGGGCAGGAATTTATCCCTAGACTCCCAGGTGGGAGTCATGTGTGCAGACCAGTCAGCCAAAGGGATAAGATGTGACAGTGTGGGGTCCTGTCACTATGCCTGCGACGGACGGTGCGCCTTGGCTGCTTGGCCAAGGAGAGATCACTTTGGCTGGTCGGTACGCATGACTTTCACCCAGGAGTCTGGGGATCGAATCCCACCTGGCCCCTCTGTTGTGTACTTTGCCACATCCGCCCATTAATACAGACAGCTGATTTAGATGTTTCTTTCAACCCTTTCTTTTAACCGATCCTTTTAGGATCAACTTGAGATAGACGTGGAATGTAGATCAACCAAAAACCCAATCTTACCTCTGAACTCTTTGCGTTCCTCTAACAGGAGTTTGTCGATGTGTTCGGACTGAAGAAGGCTGGAAAACCCATCTGAGGCTGTTGTTTCTGTGACAATAAATAAACACACAGAAACGGATAAATTATTAACTTTGGACAACGTATGGTGTCCTTATAAAAAAGACTTCTATCGCCTAATTTTAGATAAAGAAATATTTTGACCTTAAACCATTGGTGTCCATGTTCAGTATTCACACCCTACTCTGCCCCCTGGTGGAAATATGTGGCAGCACAGAACCAAAACCAAAAGCTAAAATGTCAGGGGATAAAGATACTTAAATTCTAAATAAATAAATATTATCAAAGGAAATATTGGAATCTAACTGAGTTAAATATATATATATATAATTCTTGGTGTCACATTAAGGTAAAACACAAAAATTACAATGTTCAAAAAATAAACTTAAATTAAAATCTTTATACTAAAGCATATTAAAATAAAAGTAAAAATTCTGCTCAATAATATTCCTTGTTTTTCCTAAAGATCTCCTGATCTTCACCTCCTTCATCTTTAACCATTAGAACTTCCTGTTGCTTCAGTGACGAGCCTTCAGAGGGAGGCAGTGAGTTTCACAGATCTGAAACTAAACAGGCTGTGACGACTGATCAGATAAAGAAATGTCGGCGCAGGTTGAAGTTCAAAAAAATACTTTTGCTTTTAATTGATCCAAACTTGCAAAAGACAACAAGGTTGGGCCCATAAAAGAGGTCAAAGTTACATAACTCTGCACAGACTCACACAAACGGACCTCTAAATAAGACAGAGGGCTGACCAGCCCACACAAAAACACAAAGGGGAGGACACACAAAAACCTCAATGAAACGGACAAGAAAATCCCATTTCCCCCCCATTGATCCTGGCTTGTGTATGAACCAATCTGCAGTCTGTAGGTGCAGCCATCACACAGGCAACAGTTGGTTTACTGACCAAAGTGTTAATTACACTGAAAGTAATTCAAGATATGAAGAGATCCTTTTCGTGAAAACATTGAAATCTGAATGCCTGAATTGGGGACACTGAGGTGCTGCTTTTACACAGAGTCTATTGTTTATCCTCTTTGCACCAAGTAACACCAAGAGACAAATGTTCAAAATCAACATGTTGACACAGAGCTGAGAGGAATTAAACAGGAACTCACAGATCATCCAGCAGCTTCTCCAGCTCCTCCATGGCAGCAACCAGCTGCATCAGACCCTGGAAGGACAGGTCGCTCATGGCTGCTTTATGAAGAGGAAAGACTGTTTCAAAAATACAAGCGATGATTAATTACAGCCTGATTTTTAAAGAGAATCGTCAGTCTGTCTTCATTCTTTGCTCTCAGATGAGCGTAAGACAAGCGTGTGACACGTTAAGCACTTCGGAGGTGCTTTTAAACATGTTGTTTGCTGTGGAAATCACCGATTCACTGAATCTAAACTGAAAATAAAAAAGTCCAAAGGGTGTGACCTAAACTTCATTCAGTTATCAGAAAAACATCCAAATTAATTCTCTTATTGATAATAAGGTCGTTTAAAACAAGAAGTGAAACACTGTTCATTGTTTCTTTGAGTCAGAATAAACAGATGTGTGTCACTTCATTCTAAAACATGAATTCGGTCGCTGGTTGCATATTAATTTTCAATGGAACCCAGAGGACAGAAGCTGCAGAACAGGTTTAGATGTAAACAAAGACGTGATGAAGGGATATTCAAAAAATTCCCGCATACCTTAGAATAAAACTTCCTGTGATTCAGCTGATTTATTGTAATAGAGCAGATTTTCTCTATGGAGCACAAAAATACACTGTTCTACTCTTCGATTAGCCTTCATGAAAAGGATTATATAAAAAAAATATCATTCTAAAAATGTAAGGGATAGAATAAGCTGCATAAGTAATGAGTTAGCATGAGTCAGGTGAGTCTGTGCTGTCTGTGTGTTAAACATTTCTATGGAAAAGATGAAGATGGCTAAAATATAACTGGAATCACATCCCAGAGTTTGTCAAATCTCACTTCAGTTGGTAAAGACAACTGATAATATTTACAAAGAAATGATCCATTTACTGAAAATATAAAAAGATTATTATTTCAAGCTTTTATCATCAACATTTACTTTTTGTTTTCAATGGAAAGAGGAACGATCAACAACACGCAGCTTAAAATAGAGCATCTCATTTATCTATTAATTATAGAAGCTAAATGATCCCTTAGATCTGCTGACCGGCTGCTTCTAAGCGTCTCTGAAACCAGGCTGAAGCTCAGAGGAGACGGAGCCGATGCTCTAAACTGTAGAACAGGACCTTCAGTGTCCAACAGGCCTCCTCTCTGGCTGTTTAAATCTCTTTTGGAAAAACATTTTTATTCCTTAGTGTTCAACACTGATGTAGTTCAGCAAGGCACTCCTCCTGTTATTAACCTGGTTTTACTTCTATTTTAATGTTATTTTCTCTTGTTTGTCTAAAGTTTATGTCTTTCATGTTCAGCACTTTGGCTACCCATTTTTAGGCTCTAGTGGCCTTTATCTTTGCATTTTTAGTGGCCTTTATCTTTGCATTTTTAGTGGCCTTTATCTTTGCATTTTTAGTGGCCTTTATCTTTGCATTTTTAGTGGCCTTTATCTTTGCATTTTTTCAAAAGTAGGCAGACAGGAAAGAGGTGTACAGAGAGGGGAAGATATGCGGCAAAGGTTGACTTGGCTGGGAATCGAACCAGTGACTGAGGCCTCCATACATGGTCATGTGCTCATCCACAACATCATTGATTGAGGAGCTAAACAACCTTAGCTGCTAAACATAACAGACCTCTTGTATAAAAGATTAATATCAGTGTAATGGGTTAGGTTTTTCCCTGTAATGTTTTATAGATAAATAACCCAAAGGCCAACAGTTGGTGTCTGACGTCTTCAGGTGTGTCTTTCTGTTGATGTTGGTCCCTTTTACAGGCAACATTTTGAGCGCTGGTTCTGGTCTTCAACCCATTCAGAGTAGTGTCAACAGCAGGTCAGAGGGGATTATTCTGCCATGGGTCTCCTAACACTTTATACTTAGCCTGTAAATCAGTTTAACTGGGTCACCTGTCAGTCCTGGCGGTCTGGGGTCCAGGATCAGGGTCTCCAGCTCATGTGGATGTGAGTCAAAGGTACCAACAGAGTCTGAATACAAGGAGAACAATTATTATGTTTTCTGACCCTTGAGCAAGACGATAGTAAAATAAATACCTTCAGATTTAAACTTTGTCACAAACTATTGAATTATTTCAGAATTACTAAGTACACTTAATTTAATGCATTTATGGATTGATTGAGACCTTTCAATGAAGCTACGGAGTGACAGCAACTAACAGCAGCTAATGACTGTTGTGTTTGATGTAGGCTAACAAACTAGCCGTCTCTGCCTTGTTTCTAATATGACAAATAAGAGAAAGTTGAAAGAGGACAAACCTGTTTACCGTTTGCGTTTCACCTGCATCTGAAATGCGTTGTTGCTGGAAGAAGAGTTAAACAACTTTAGATCCTTCCATCTTCCACTGTCTGTTGCAAGGGAGGAACATCTGTGGTTTGTGTTCAGTGAGGCAAAAGAAACAAGTGGAAGAAAAAAAGACAATCAGGAAAAAATATTGTTGCAGATTTCAGCAGGTGGAAACAATCTATGAGGGAGTGAACTTCAAAAAGGATGCGGAGGTTGCAGTATTTGTGCTGGTAATTAAATATAACAGCAAAGTTCATTTTATTGTCATATTAGAAACAAGGCAGAGACGGCTAGTTTGTTAGCCTACAGCTAGGGGGCACTTTTAATTTACACAAAATATGCTCAACTCATTCTCTGCATCTGATATATAAAAAATAACGCTGAATTTATTACACAATAGTTAAGTGTTGCAAGAAACAGCAAACAACTTGTAGCTCTCAGCTTTCAGCAAAAGGCTGTTAATCATGTATCAATGGAAATCTGTGCTGAAGCAGGGAAGCCTCTAAAAGCTGCAGGACAGCGGCCCTTGAGGACAGAGTTTGGGGAAGCCTGCTGTAGAGGCTTGTTTAAGAAGCAGGGATGGAATGCATCAGTGAGCGCAATAAGAGTTTAAATTGCATACAATATTTAATCAGTGTAATTACTACCTTTATTTTGTCAACACACCTCATAAACAAATGATTAAAATTCAAAAGTCTGATACAGCTAGATTAATTCTAGGAGGGGGGGGGGGGGTTAAAAAAAGCATTTTCCTGAAAGTGAATCTCAGTCCAGTAAGATGTAACGACACACCTGACAACTGAAAGTTTGACTGATGCACAGGTGGGGAGCAGGGCCAGGAGCTTCATGTCACAAATCTAGACCCTGCTGACGGGGTGAACAGACGCCAGCTGGCAGGGTGTTAGAACAACAGAGTCTTGGTCAGTGGACTCGGCACACATTCAATAAATTCACAACACATTCTATTCAAAACACAAGGATTTATAACAAAAATCATTCAACTTCAAGTCAAACTAATAACTGAGAATTGATTCCAAACTTTATTTAAATGTTCATAAGAGAATAATCAGGGGGTAGGAAGCCTTTTAGCTTCTTCAGCTCGGTTTGGTTTATTAAGACAATGAAGCTAACAGACATGAGAGGACAAATTTTAGCGATCATATGTGATGAGAATATCAGGAAACAAACACTGAAATATTAGTCTTGAAATCCTTACGGAAATAAATTTGGTCATAACCTGACAGCTCAAAACACGTTAGCATACTTTCAGGGAGAACAATAAGCAAAAGAGGAACATTTCTGTCTTGTTTTTTCATGTGTTAAATGTTTTTTTTTCTTTTTAAAGTGATGTTTTAGAAGAATTATGTTCAAATAAACCTTCTTCAAAACCACGTCACCAGCATCTCAGCACTGCCATCTAGTGGTTGAACTATAGTACTGCACGGGTTTGTTATCAAAACAAAAGTTCTACATCCTTAACATTTAGCAATGATTAATATTCCTAGAAAATCGGAAGTTTGCAGAGAGAGAGACAGACAGAGAGAGAGAGAGAGAGAGAGAGAGAGAGAGAGAGAGAGAGAGAGAGAGAGAGA